>PVIU01003486.1:0-131026 GCA_004026605.1 Ondatra zibethicus
CCCGCTCACACTCACCCCACAGTCCCTAGGGCTTTCCCAGCAATGCTCTTGGATGGGGGTCTAATGCCACCAGTGACCAGCTCTGTGATCTTGGCATTGCCTCTCTGCTGCTGCTGCAGCTTAAATGACAAAGGCCTAGGTGCATCTTACTCTGACCAAGCCATTCTGTTGCCTCTTCCCCTATGCCACAGGGTGTGACCCCGTCCCCCAGTCCCATGTCCTGTGCTCCACATGTAAGTCTATGTTCCATCTGTGCTAGGCCTCTAAGGCCCTGTGGCAGGCTCTGTGCCCTAGAGGGCCAACTCGAGATGGCCTTTGACCCTGAAGGACAACAGAGCCCCTCCACCTGCTTCCCATTCATTCACACCAGAGCATCAAATAAGCGTCTGCTATATACCTGCCCTGAGTATACAGTGTGAGCAGAAAGACTTAGGCCAAGCCTTTGAGGGTTTCAAAGTTCTGAAGGAAATGAACACCCAGTAATCACACAGGAAGATGGGCACTCAACAGGTTTACCCCTCCCACCAACACCAGTGAGGCTTAGGCAGGAGGATCATGAGAAGTTTGAGGTCAGGCTGGCAACTTAAACTGTACAAAAAAAGCTCTCTCACCAGGTGGTGACTGCACACGCCTTTAATCCCAGCCAGCAGTTGGAAGGCGGTGGCAGGAGGATCTCTGTGAGTTCAAGGCCAGCCTGGTCTACAGTGAGTTCCAGGACAGCCAGAGCTACACAGAGAAGCCCTGTATTGAGTTAAAAGTCTCAAACAACAACAACAAACAAAACAAACCCTCTGTCTCAAAAACCAAGGACCAGAGGTGTGCCTCAAGAGTGGGCCCGGCCTAGGATCCCACAGAGAGGGGCTGGGGGCGTGGCTCAGGGTAGAGCCCCTGCCTAGGATCCCACAGAGAGGGGCTAGGGGCGTGGCTCAGGGGAGCCTTTGCTCTACATCTAAAAAATATCAAAAAACAAAAAAGCCATGGAAATCAGCCCTGATGGGGTCCAGTGTAGGGAGTTGGTTATGGAAGGATGGAGTACACATGGAATGTCTCCATTTCAGACGCAATGGAGGCCTTCAAACACGAGAAGAGGGCAGAGCTCTGAACAGAGCGGTGGCAAGTGCAAAAGACCTGGGACCTTAGGGATCGTGGGACACTGGAGGACCGTCTTCCTATCGTGCCTGGATCGGAGTGGCTCATACTGAGGTACGAATGGTTGCCAGACAAATCAGATTCATCCCGGTCCAGTACAAGGAGGGAAGCTGAGGCCCTGTGTGACTTCCGGCGAAGTGGTTCTGCTGCCCTCTGGTGGTGACTGTGGCTACCTGATCCCCATAGAGCCTCCTCCAATTCCTCCAGGTAAAACCTGTTCTGTCTGTCACAGGCGTCCCCAACCCTGAGCCCTCCCTCTGGTCTGCCCTCCCCTGGTTTGAAGCCAAGGGCTCAGAGATGCTCTCGTCTCACACTGCCTCCCAGGGTGCCCCTGGGCCTCCTCCACCTACTCCTCAGTAAGTGTGGTGACAGCAGTCCCTGCCTCCCCTGGGCAAACGCGACCAGCTCCAGGCACACTAGCTTCCTCCCGAAGTTCTAGACCCCCACGGCCTTTATTCTCCACCCCACCCAGTCCTAGCCGCCTGGGCTAACCTTCACCTAACCCTGTGGACATCTTCTGGTCAACATCACCTCTCCGGGGGTCAGCGCCTGAACACAGCTCATTCCTCCTTAGTCATCCATTCCCCGGCCGCCTCCTCTGGCCAACTGAGAAGCCTCTGAGGGAGATGTTATTCTAGTTCACACTTATGGGCTTTTTACCGGGCATGCTGGCCGGTGCCTATACAGAGTTTGCCGAGTAAATGAAGGTGACCCCATTCATTGTCTGGAATTTAGTGTTATGTGTATTCCCCATTCAAAATTTACAGGATGTGCTCATTCATAGTAAGATGTAATGACTCCCAGGGAAGTTAAGGCTCTTGACATTCAGAGGGGTAAGCCTCTGAAGCCGGCCCAGCAGTCACCGAGGGTAGGGTGTGGTGGCCATAAGCCTCAGAACAGGCCTGTCTTTGGGCCTCAGTTTCCTCAGCTGGGAAACATGGTCAGGGCAGAGTCGGCCCCCAGGCGTTTAACTGTTTCTTTTCGGTCTAGTGCGGCCTATTTGGGCTTGTGTGCGACCAGAGGGAGGCGTTTCCGGCGGGTCCCGAGGTCACAACCTAGCAGGGCCCTGGGAATCCAGCACCTGTCTCGGGAAGTTGTTGGGCTCAAGTTCTGGCGTCGCCTTGGACACCTGCCCAGAGCCAGCCTGCAGCTGGGTGCTCCCGCGGGGTCCGGGGTCGGGGAGGGGCTGACGCTGAGGCCTCGGATAGTCAGGGGGTGTGAAGGCCCGAGTGGAGGGCGCGCGAGCGGGGCGGCGCCACTCACCTCCAGGGCTGCAGGCCCAGCGACGGGCTGCACGGGCTGCACGGGCTGCCGGGGCTCAGCAAACATGGGCTCTGGCTGCTCGGCGACAGACTGCAAGACAGAGGCGGGCGGTGACCCCGCGGCGACCCGGCGTGACCCCCGCGGGCTCCCGGGGGCCGCACCGCGGGGCTCGGGCCTCGGTACTCACTCGAGCGTCAGCGCCGGGATCAGCAATTTCTCCCTGCGGGACTTCATGGCGGCACCGCGCGAACCGACGCCCGGTGGCACAGGGCGCGAGCAAACGCGCGGGGACTATGGATTGAGGAACGCTCGCACCGGCGGCTGTCGGGGGCGGGGCCACAAGTCTGGGGGCGGGGCCAGGGCGGGACAGCAGGTGGGCTGAGGGGTGGGACCATTGGCGGGACGGAGAAGTTGACCGGCCTGACTAAAGGCCCCCCGGAACTGGCAGGGGCGGGGCTACAGCTGTGGGTGGGCCTATGGGTTGGAGGCGGGGTCATGGGAGGGGCTATGGGTGCCCAGCCGAGCCGGGCTTCTGGGAGCCGTGGTATGGGAGTGGGGCGGGACATCTGTTGTGTAGGCAAGGCTATGGGGTGCGGGGTGGAGCTATGGGTGTAGTGTGGGGCTTCCGGGGAGAAACGTGTATTCTAAAGAGGGCGGGGCCTAGTGTCGCATAGCTGGATATGACTTGTGGCCGGTGGGGCGGGAGGGGGGCTCACAATGTGTTCGATGGGCGGGGCGCATTGAAGCAATTTGCAGGACTCGAGGCGGGGCCTCTGGGTGGGCGTGGCCGCTGGACGGGCTCTTGGGACTATCAGGGGGCGGGACACCAAAGAACTGAGTTGGGGGTGGGGACAGAGGCGGAGCCTCTCACAGTGGGGCGGGGCTGAGCACCAGAAGGCAGAGGGCGTGCGTGCGCAAAGGAGCCAGCGGGACCAGCACTCTATTGCGGGGAGTGGGGGAGTGGGGGCTGCAGTCCTAACCTCCTTGGCCAGGTCCTGGGACATTCAGCCCGCCCAGCCATGGGTCGGAAGGGAAGGCGACCTGGGCCCGGCGGATCGCGACCCCCCTCATCCGGATCGCATTGGCTAATCGCTTCCCGTCGCCGCTCTCCTACAGCCCTCGGCCGAGACACACATAGCACGGGTGGTGTAGGGTTGGCAGCTTCCCGAGGACTCTGGCCCTCACTTTACCCTCGAGATCGGTTCACTGCGCTCCTCCCGCCCCCCCTCCCCCGGTCCCTCAAAGCGCACTCAGGGCAAGGTCCGACCCCGCCCCAGCACAGCCATAGTGCGTATGACTTGGGGTCATTGAAGCCTCGTTCAGAACCCGTGTCTCCTCCTCTACCTCAGCCAGCTCCCCCTCCACTGCCAGGTACCACCCCAGTACCTTTGCCCACGCCGCTCCCTCTGGAAGGCTATTGTCCCCACAGTGACTACCACCCCACCGCTCGTCCTCTCCAAGATCAAACCTCACCTCCTTCAAGTGAAGGCCCAATGCCTGTCTCTTTCTGTTTAATTTCCCTGAGCACACACATTTCATGATTTGTGTTCCCATTAAGAACCCGAGACCAGAGGGCTGAACAGTCCCCTTCCCAACAGGGAGGGTGTCCAGCACAAAAACACGGAGCTTCTTAGACCCCAATTGAAGCACACGCAGCCTGCAAAGGTGGGGTGTCCAGAGCTGTTTGCTCTCAGTGAACAGGAGGTAAGCCCCACCCCTGGACTTTGTTTATCCATCTGTAAACCCAGGACACACAGAACAAAATGTTCTTTGCGCTCCAGATCTCCCCAGATGATGCCAGTCCCACAGATTCTGTTGGCGGGTGCGGAAAGGAAGCGAGTCTCTCACTGGGGTACACAAGCCCATTCCAATGTACTTGGGTTAGAAGGTAATATTTCATAACTTTTTCCGCAGTGCTAAGAATCAAATCTTTTTTTCTTTTAAATAATTTATTTAAATTTATTTTATGTGCATTGGTGTGAAGGTGTCAGATCCCCTGGAACTGGCATTACAGACAGTTGTGAGCTGCCTTGTGGTTGCTGGGAACTGAACCCAGGTCCTCTGGAAGAGCAACCAGAGCACCTAACCACTGAGCCATCTCTCCAATCCCCTTTTGCTTTTTCTACATTTATTTATTTAGTGAAAGGGATCTTGTCTCTGCACACACTTGGAGGTCCAAAGACAACTTGTGGGATTGCTTTGGGTTTCAAGCACTATAGCAAATGCCTTACCTATTGAGCAATCTGGAAAGCCGATGACCCTAGAATCTGCTACAGTGGAGTTAAACCCTGCAGATAATGGCATACATACATACATATATACATACATATATATACACATATATATGTAATTTAAGGCAGGGTCTCACGTGGCTCAGGCTGGCATGAAACCGCTGTCAAGGTGCCACGATGCTATGCTTAGGCTGGATCCCAAGCTGAGAGGGATTCTTTTAACAGAAAGGAGGAAGAGGCTGGGAGAGGCCCAGTGGTTGGAGTGATGGTTGTGCACAGTGAGGAACAGAGTTCAGATCCCTAGAACCCACCAGTGACCCCAGCCTGGGAAAGTGGAGCTGGCAACTCTCCTGAGCACACTGCTGAGCTCTGGATTTGATTGAGAGACCCTGCCTCAAAGAATCAGGTGGAAGACAATTTTTTGTTTGGTTGGTTTTTGTTTCGTGAGCACACACACACACACACACACACACACACACACACACACACACACGAAAATGGCAAAAGAAAAGGCAATGTTGTAGTTATACTAATCAGTGAATAAATTACTCACCCGCGCCCCCGGCGTGGAAGACTCAGCTCCTTCTGAAATGAGACACAGAAAGTGGGGTCAACCCAGGAAGTCTCCCACCCACTACACACCAATGTCAGCCATTTCAAGACCTGCTCACACCACACGCCTCACCCACTGCCATGGAGTCCTCACACCAAAGGTGGCCTGCTACGCTGTCAGCAACTTAGTCCTTACTCTCACCTGAGTACTGCTCACCTGGCTCCCAAGCCTCTTGAAGCCCAGTGTCTGGCCCTGCCAGCGGGGACAGGGAATGGGCCCATTTAAAATACAGATGGGCTAGCAAGATGACTCGGTGGGAAAGGGTGCTTGCCCACCTGGCCACCCGAGTTCAATCCTCAGGACCTACACAGAGGAAGGAGCGAACCAGCTTTTGTAAGTTGTCCTCAGATCTTCACAAGTGTTTGTGTGCACGCACACACAAAAGATAAATGAGGGCTGGAGAGATGGCTCAGTGGTTAAGAGCACCGGCTGTTCTTCCAGAGGACCTGAGTTCAATTCCCAGCACCCACATGGCAGTTCACATCTGTCTGTAACTCCAGGACCAGGAGATCTGCCATCATCACACAGACATGCATGCAGGCAAAACACCAATATGTAGAGAATGAAGATAAATAGTTTTTAAAAGAAGATAAATGGCCAGCAGTGGTGGCGCGTGTCTTTAATCCCAGCACTCGGGAGGCAGAGGCAGGCGGATCTGAGGCCACCCTGGGCTACAGAGTCAGTTCCAGGACAGCCAGGCTCTCACAGAGAAACCCTGGTTCCGAAAAACAAACAAAAAATTGGTCTTTGCCAACTTTGGCTGCCTGTACTACACAGAAGGCAAGAGAGAACCCTGGCCTTGGGGTCCACTGGGATCTCAAAGCTCCACTGGAGCACATACACATGGAAAATCTGTGTTGTTTCTATGCATGAGTATTTGTGTCATGGCACATGTGTGACAACTTGCAAGAATGGGTTTTTCTTTTTCAGTGTGGATCCCAGAGAAGGAGACAGGCTGCCAGACTTCATGGCAGCTGGCTTGACTGGCTGAGCCGTGTAGCTGACCCTGGCTTTGTTTTTGAAATACTCTCTGTATGTAGCCCAGGGTGGCTTGGAATTCATGATGATTCTCCTGCCTCAGCTTCTCCACTGCTGAAAGGACAGGCTTGCACCACCAACTGCGTCAGGGAGGTTTTCCCTGACTTCCATGCAGGCCTTGGTTTCCCAGTTGTGATGAGGGTTTAACGTCAGGAAGGCTGCACCAGCAACCAGGGGACGTTACTGTTGGCTGCTCTGACTCCTGTCACTGTTTAATCCAGCCGGGCCGGAGCAGAAACTGCCCATGTCGTGTCTCATTTACCGAGCATCTACTGTACAGGTTGGGAAACTGAGGCACGGAGACAGAGTGGGATAGCTGGGAAATGGGCTCTCCAGATGCCCCCAACTCAACAGACAAACTCACTGGGGCGGTCACTTTGGGGACACACTATTTTTACAATGGTGGGCTCCAGGCTACCCACGTGCCTAGGCGGGTGTTTGTTATGGCAACCAGTGACATCATCCGTCCCCACAGCCAATTGGAGGGGGGCGGAAACTGTCAGGCGCTGGACCACTGAGCAGCCGGGGGTTGGCAGGCAGAAGGGATGGGCCTCTGCTGTGCTAGGGCTTACGGTCTCCTCTCTGTCTCGGCCACTCATGAAGGTGTGTGTCTTACACCAGCTCCCCCACTACCAAGCCAGAAAAAATTCAAACTCGGAGCTCCAGCCTGGTACCCCCCAATCATGGCCGTTTTCTTCATATCTGGGGATGCTGCTGTGTGGCCTCTGTCAACTGCCCAACCTCTCTGTGCCCCAGTTAACTCGTTTAGAAAACAGCGGTCTCACAGAACCGCACGCTGGCATCGTCAGCGACGACGAGTAGTATAAACGCGTCCCCAACACACAAAAGTACTCCAGGCAGGGCGCGGGGCGCTGCCAGGCCCCGGAAAGCTCCCCGGAAGTGGGCCCACGCGTCCCCGCGCCATCTGCTTTCACGGCCCCCTCGCCATCTGCTCCCGCGGCAACACCCACACGGACGCCCCGCTACTGGCTGTTGTTTATTTTTGGGGGGCCTCTCTCTGCAGCGCAGGCTGATGGCCTGAAACTCGCCATCCTCCTGCCTCAGCCTCCAGACAGCTGAAATCACAGGCAGGTGTCGCCATGGTTCTCACTGTTTTGTTGTTGAGACAGAATCCCTCTCTTGTAGCCCAGGCTGGCCTCAAACTCCTGATCCTCCTGTCTCCACCTCCTGAATGCTAGGATGGCATGTACTCCACTTGGTTTAAGCAGTCCTGGGGGTGGAGCCCAAGAGCTTAATGCATGCTAGGCAAGCACTCAGCCCCAACTGAGTCTGTTCTTTAAATGCTGTGATTAGGGGTTCCTCGTGGATTGGATTGCTGTCCCCAGTTTCAGTCTTGGCCTACAGATCACACAGTTTGTAGGACCACGAGCTGGTCGTGGAGCGCGGGAGCCAAGGTAAGTAGTCTACACGGAGTTAGGGCCACCCATTTTATAACTGAAAAAACTGGCCACTGTGAGTTGTGCAGAAAGACTAGGGTTTGGAGTCCACTGGAACCACAGAGTCCACCTCACAGGGATTTGGCTCTGGAGCCCCGGCAGGCCTTAGAACTCGAAGCTATCCTCCTGCCTCAGCTTCCCAACTCCTGGGATGATAGGCATATGCCATTATCATTAACAAAGATCCAACTCAGGCTAAGTAAACCTGGGTCAGGGAAGCAGTCACCCCCATATGGGCTATCCTGTGACAGGAGAGAGCATTGCCTGCCTTCCAGCTATCCCCGAGGCTGGGGGGGGAGGACCAGCCTGGCCTACACCAGGAGCACACAGCCTGGGGCTCCCTCCCCAGTGCCATCAACCAGGCCTGGTGGTGAGCACTTGGGAGGTGGAGACCAGACCATTAGGAGTTCAGAGCCAGCCTTGGCTATCAGAGGGGCTTCCTCCAGCACTTAAGAATGGAGCCTTTGCCCTCTAGCAGGGTTCAGCTTCCAAACACAGGCAGCCTGCCCTCTTGATTGGCTGAGGCACTAGCTAGTTAAAGGAGTCAGAGAATACTCCAAAGGCGCGGCTTGGGGAACCTTAAAGAAAAAGGCCTGAAACCACGTCTATTCTTACAGACCTCAGTTTACAGAGGGTGCCACCTTGTAGCAGAGTAGCCTAGAACTGATTCTTTCTTTCTATTTTTTTTTTCGAGACAGGGTTTCTCTGTAGCTTTGGAGCCTGTCCTGGAACTAGTTCTTGTAGACCAGGCTGGCCTCGAACTCACAGAGATCTGCCTGCCTCGGCCTCCCGAGTGCTGGGATTAAAGGCGTGCGCAACCACCGCCTGGCCTAGAACTGATTCTAACCCGGGCTGGAACTTGGGGTTCTACAATAGGATTGTTGATGCTATCCTACTCTGGCCTTTATTCCAGTGTCTGCTAAGCCTTCCTGTCTCCTGTTAGCAGACCATTCCCTACTCTAGGACCTGTCATGGCTCCCCATTGTCTTGACACCAAAGTTTAGCTTGTTTGTCTGTTTTTTTTTTATTTTTTATTTTTGGGTTTTTTTTTTTTGGTTTGTTTGTTTTTCTTGGTTTTTTTCGAGACAAGGTTTCGAAACCTTGTCTCGAAAGGTGACTGTCCTGGAACTAGCTCTTGTAGGCCAGGCTGACCTCGAACTCACAGAGATCCACCTGCCTCTGCCTCCCGAGTTCTGGGATTAAAGGCGTGCGCCACCACCGCCCGGCTGTTTGTCCGTTTTTTACACTTACATGTTTGCTTATTTACTGTATGTCTGTACCAGTGTACCTCAGCGAATGCGTGGACGTCAGAGGACAAATCGTGAAAGTCAGCTCTCTCCTTCCACCAAGACCATTCCGGAGGTCGTCAGGCTTGGTCGCCTTTACCCTTGGAGCCTTCTCGCTGGCCCCGCTCTGCCCTATCCTTCGAACCCAGCTCTAACTGAGAAATGGTTTTTTCGGGATCATTTTGCTGTTTGAGTTTTTCAAGGCTGTCCTTGAAATTCCAGGCCCTACCGCCTTAGCCCCGCCCCCAGGGCTGGGATTAAAGGTGTGCACCACCACGCATGGCTGCCCAACTTCAGAGCACCCTGGGCCTTCGCACCTGCCACCTGCCGAGTCGTTCCTCTTGTGCTCCCTCCTGCGCACCTCTCCACTCCCTGAAACCCACCCATGGCCTCCTGACCCTGAGAACCGCTATACTTCTACCGGCCTCAGTTTCCCTGTGTGTAACGTGAGACCTGTCATCTGGAAAAATTTATCCCCCCAAGTGGAACAGGTCCTGCTTGTTGACGTCAGCCGCGCCCCCATTTGCTCACCCGGAGGCGGCGTCTCTATTTTAAGAGGCCGAGGGCGGGCTCGCATCTAACTGGGGCCCGGGCGACACTCGCCGCGCATCAACCCCGCCCCCACTCCCGCCTTCCCGCCCGGGTCTGAGCAGCTAGGCTCCCTCCCGGGGACCCGCCCCACGGCCCCCCTCTGAGCAGCTTTACTTAATCTTCACTTCCCCAAACTCCCCTGCCCTGTGCCCAGCCTCCCGCGGCCAGGGCTCCCTGCGCCTGCCTCAGGTCTAAGGCAACTGAGGCTTCGCACACAGCAGGCGCTCAATAGATGCAAGGTATCAGTGGCGTGCGGTTCCCCACCGCAAACCTGGCGTGTGGTTCCAGCCTCAGAACCAACGAGGCAAACCTTTGTGAGTTTTGCAGATGTTACAGATGAGCAAACTGAGGCCCGGAGAAGCCAGAGGCGTCGTCTCCCACAGTCTCATAACCTGAATGCGTTGGACTTGCATTCGTTCTTACTTCCCGGTGGCGCAAATGCGGTAAAACGGGAAACGGGCTCGGAGAAGCCACCACACTCACACGCCCTGCAGGTCCTTCGTGACCCTCGTGGGGGTGGCTTCCCTAGCAAAAGTCTCAGTTTCCTCATCTGTGGAAAGGACCGGAGGCAGGGGAATGGCTGCTAGCGGCGACGCTGGCCGGAGGCTGGGCTCTGTTCACCTCAGAAACTGCACACCCGGGAGCTCGGCTCCCTCCGGCGGCTGTGATGCGGGGACCCTGGAGCTCCTTCTCCCCACGCCAGAGACCCATCCTCAGTTTCTCCATCTGTCTAACGGAGACCCCTCCCTTCCATCATGCGTGAAACGCTCTGGGCAGCAGGTGGGAAAAGGGCGCAACCTGACGCTCCCCGGCCTTCCTCATTCCCTGCCTCAGTTTCCTCGCCCCGAAGGCACTGCCCGCGCGCCTACCAGCCAAGACTCACCTGGAGCCCGCGGCGCCGCAGGAGGCTCGGCTCATCCATCGCTGAGTGTCCCTGCGGGAGGCCCCGCCCACGGCCCCGCCCCAGTCCTCCGGACCCGCCCCCGAATGCCATTGGTTCTGTCGGTCAGCTGACTCCTGGGTGGCTCCGCCCCTCAAGTCCTGAGCGTTTCGCATCTCAGAGAAACGTTCTTCACCAGATCCCAAAGCGAGGCCCCAAGACGTGAAGCTGAGGCCACAAAGCAGGACCTTCGGGCGGGGCGCTCACCTTGAAACAAAAGCAATTCCCCAAGATTCCATCTTTAAGAAAATTTTTTTTTTTTTGGTTTTTCGAGACAGTGTTTCTCTGTGGCTTTGGAGCCTGTCCTGGAACTAGCTCTTATAGACCAGGCTGGGCTCGAACTCACAGAGATCCGCCTGCCTCTGCCTCCCGAGTGCTGGGATTAAAGGCGTGCGCCACCACCGCCCGGCCCGAAAAAAATTTTTTTAACCTATTTATTTTTAGAATTTTTTTTTGTTTGGGACAGGGGCTAGTGTAGCCCAGGCTGGCTTCCAGTTTCCTATGTAGCTGCAGGTGACTCTGAACTTCTGATCCCCCTTCTCCCACCTCCAAAGTTCTGGGATGACAGGTGCCGCCGCGACCGAATTTACCTGGTACTGGGCTCGAACCCACTGATCGGTGCACGCCTGGTCAGTGTGCGGCCAGCATTGCTAGAGATGGAACCGTGCACCTCACACATGGCCCTCTACCACGGAGATCCCTCCTCAACCCAACTGTACGGGTTTTTAAAGCTGTCTGGAGACGGTCGTTCCCAGCACTGGTGAAGGAAACAGAGGATCAGGAACTTAGGTCATCCTTGACTACATAGAGAGTTGCAGGCAGGCAAGCCTGGGCTGCGTGAGACCTTGCCTCAAAACAAAACAAATAAGGCTTTTTAGTATATTCGTTACCACCACCTAACCCTAAAGTATTCCCCCCAAATCCCCATCCCTACCAGCAGGCTCTCCAGCACCTGGCACCCCTCTGGTCCGTGGATTTGACTGCGCTGATCATTTTCTGTGGGCGGGGTCTTTGGGTCTGCTGGCTGTCCCTCAGTTTCACACTTTTCAAACTCCACCCACCTCGTAGCACAGTCAGGTGTGCCTTCCTTTTTATGGCTGAGTAGTATTCCAGCGCTGTGACTGGCTTACCCCCTGAGCGCACTGCGGCTCCTTCTTACTGCTAGCTATCCTGAGGTAGCTGTGATGAATGTTTCAGAGCAAGGAATGCCTCTTTTTTTGACATATGTTTTCCCTCCTCTTGGATGTATACTATACCTGCGAGACAGGACTTCCCAGGGCCATATGGCAGCTGTTTCCAGGGCTAGTTGCACAAAGCACCTGCCAGCCAAACAAATGTCAACAGTGACTAAGTCCAAGGGGTACGTGCCCGTGACAGGCAGGCTGGAGTTTGGCTGAAAACTCATGTGCAAATTTTTAGGCAAGTTAGGGAGTGGGGCAGCTCTGTGGACCAAAGCTCGTGTCTTTTAGGGGCAACTCTACTGCCATGTGGCCAGGCAGCAGACCAGACAGCAGTCCAGGCAGCAGGGTCAGGTGTTCAAAGTCTTCCTGAAGTACATGAGACCCTGTCTCAAAAGCCTAAACATAAAGACACAAATGCCTTAGAATACTGTAGCTGAGTGACTTTGTAAATGTTTTTATCAGGGCCGCAGAGAGAACCCTGTGGGTAAAAGCCTCAGCTGCCCCCGCAGAGGGACTGGGTCCCAGCACATTCGTGGTGGCTCACAACTGTCTGTAACTCCAGTTTCAGGAGATCCTATGGCCTCTTCTGGTGGGTACCAGGTATCTGTGTTGTGCACAGATACACACGCAGGCAAACACCACACACATTAAATAAAAATGAAGAAAATCTTTAAAAATTGTTCTTATTTGCAAACTATGCCTGTGTGCTTGTTAAATGAACAAGATTTTCTCCTTGCAAATGCCTCTCTATCTTCCAACACCTGGCGGCTACCTCAGGGCTTCAGGCTCTCTTGGGCACAGGAAAGCGGTGTCACTCCCTCTTCACTGGAGGCCATGGGGACATTCAGTGGTTTTTTTTTTCTGATATGGTTTCCGGGGCCCTTGTGACCTATTCCTTCCTGCTCCCTG
This sequence comes from Ondatra zibethicus, assembly GCA_004026605.1. NCBI lineage: Eukaryota > Metazoa > Chordata > Mammalia > Rodentia > Cricetidae > Ondatra > Ondatra zibethicus. The sequence continues at coordinate 12,659 of PVIU01003486.1, forward strand.
CCCCCAAATGTGTAATGTTTCTGAAAGTGGGACACCCCTGGGCACTCAGCTCCCCTGGGCCTCCATGGGCAGCTGGGAGGAGCCAGGGAGGGGAGAAGGAGGGAGACACATGTAGGTGCCTCATACCGTGACCCCAATAAGAGAAGAACCAGCACTCTGGCATGGCTCGGCTCCCCCACTTCTAACACCCTCCATGGATCCCTATTCCTTCCCATCCAGGCAAGCCCCTCGGCCTGTCACTTGAGGAGCTGCGACAGGGCTGAGGATGGGTATGCCACATCAAGCATTCGCCATTGGCATCCAACTGCTGCTCACCCAACCTGGTCTTTATATGCAGAGGCAGGTGTGTGTGCATGTGAGTGTGTGTGTGTGTGCACGTGTGTGTGCGTGCATGTGTGTGCATGCGTGTGTGTGAACGCAACACTGGCAGAGATGGGAAGGCCACAAGAGCTAAGTCTGTTCCCAGTGGGGCTCCTTGAGTCCACCTCTTTGCTTCCAGCTGGGGCCTCTGGACTCAGTGTCTCCATCTATATGTGGAGCAAGCCATGGTGGCCTTTCTGAGAGCAAGGACTGAAGAAGAGTAACAACTAAGTTACAGTCTCCCATGAACGTCCCTCCCTGTCTGGCTGGCCTAGAACTCATGGCAATCCTCCTGCCTCAGCTTCCTAAGTGTGTCACTGCGCCGACCCTTCCCTGGCTCTCTGCTCCATCTCTCTGACTGTGCCCTTCCCCCAGGCTCCTTGCACCCCTCCCATTCAGTGCCATTGGAGTCAGTCTGCACGGGGTCACAGGGTCCCAGTGTCCCATGCCAGGGCCAAGACACAGCCTCATTGTCCCAGAGGCACTGACCTCATAGCCTTCAGGAAGCTTGACCCTGGGCCAGGCCAGGCCAGCTGGGCAGTGACATGACTCTTCCCCCAAGGGGCTCCTCCCAAAGCACCATGAGCTCATCCACATGGGCCTCAATTTCCCCAAAAGATTATCATCTGTCTGCCTTGTCTGAGACTTGGAAATCGGGAAACTTTTAATTCAAGACAGGGGTTCTCTGTGTAGCCCTGGCTATCCTGGAACTCACTCTGTAGACCAGGCTGGCCTTGAACTCACAGACCTACCTCTGCCTCACGAGTGCCTGGAGTTAAAGGCGTGTGCCATGTGCCTGGCTCTAGAAACACCTTTAGAGAAAAATCACACCACTTAAAATTCTTTCTTTCTTTTGAGGCGGCCTATATAGTAGGGCTACCCACAAATGCATGGCCACCCCCAAGTCACAACTTTTCAGGCACCAGGAAAAGGACTTTAAAATGTAACCTACAGGCTGGGGTTCCGTTTCTAGGCCTCTGCTTAGTGTGCAGGAAGCCCTGGGCTCCATGCCCAGCACCCCATAAACTCTGTGTGGTGTGACACCTGTCACCCCAGCACCGGCCTCAGGTGCATAGGAAGCTTAAGTCCGTCCTGAGCTACATGAGACCCTGTCTCAAAAAAAAGAATGCCAAACTAACCTGTCTTGCTTGGTGTGGGTTGTAATGTGGGGGTTGGGAGTTGGGGTGACTGACTTCCTGGCTTTCACTTCCACTTTGACTGGTGGGGGAGACAGTGAGTTTTTCTTTCTTTTCTTTTCTCTCCTCTTTTCATTTTCTTTCCCTTCTCAGTGTCAGTGTGTTCTGGGGTGGGGACAGGGTGGCTGGGCCTCTTAGGCAGTGCAAAACTGCCTGGGTACTCACGGTTTCTCATGGACCTGATGGTGCTGCCAGGGACCAGCCAGCACATCTTAATCTTCCTCCTGTTTTGCCAGCTGGGCGGTGAGTGCTAACCTCCATCTCCTGGGTAGGGAGGGGCCTGTGGGGGCTGCAGGCTCCAGGTCTCAGGTCCCGGTTGAGTGCCACATCTCTACGGTCTCTGTGGCCATGGTTACAGGGGTCTCATTGGTTTGCTTCTTGTCCTCTGCTGAGGGGCCTGGCCCATTCCCATTTCCCATCTTTTTAAGTTGAAAAAGTCCAAGGAAGGCACACGAAAGGCAGGAAGGCACACGAAAGGTCGCATGTTCTGCCCACAGCTCACAGCACACATAGAATCTGCATGGGCAGGTTCACGGACACCTCATGGACCAGGCTGGGATCCACCTCTGTCATAGCTGCTGTGGGACTCTGAACCAATTCTATGCCTCTCTGTGCCTCTGCCTTCCTCTGCAGACCAGGAATCTGTAGCTTGTTGGCCCTCCATCTCAGTTTGATGGCCAGGACTTCACAGCAGCAGTGTTGCTGGCCTTCAGGGCACACCATGAGCAGACTCACAGCACAAGGCAGGACTCCCAGACTTCTAGAGAGGGTCACCATCACAGAGATATCTGATTGGTGGTGGCAGAGAGGGGACAGCAAGGCCAGGAAAGATGGCCCAGGCTGCAGGATTGCGGTCACCAGAGAGAACAGAAAGGATGAGGGGTGTACCTGTCACCTCAGAATCCAGAAGGCTCCCAGAGTTGGGCTCACCCTTGCCTGCAGTGTCCTGCACTCTCACGCAGGCAGACACTGGTGCCCCAAGTAGCACATGGACTCTGCTCACAGGACATCAGCATCTCCTGGCAGCCCCCTGCCGAGAAGTACTCACTCTGCTCTGTGTCTATTGCTGTGCGTCCTGGAGTCACAGGGATGTGAAAGAACTTAGAATTTTGGGGAGTGAGGGAGGACAGACAGATGGCCTGGAGGATGGGTGGATGGGTGGGAGAGTAGGGAGTAGGGGTGAAGGGGTGGGGTGGTGCTGGGGGGGTCAGCAGTCTGTGATTGCATGTGTTGATGGCAAACAGACACGCAGACAGGAAAGGGAGCAGACAGGCTGACGCCCACCCCTGTGCCCTCCCTGGGCTCACATGTCCCACTGGGCTGTAATACTACTGTCATTTTCTCTTGTCTTTCAGTCTCCTGCAGAGACTGCTGCTTTGAGAGGCCACCTCCTTATCCAGATGGAGACTCAGGTCTGGCACAGCCCCTCCCAAGCTGAGAGCCACAGCAGGCTCTGCCTCATCTTGTGCCCATCCTGCTGTCCAGGCACTTCCCTGGGAAGGTGGGGAGCTGCCGGTGCCCATGCTGAAAAATCTAATCTGCCTGAATGGGGGGTTTAGTCAATCCAGCATGTGCAAAGTCCTGAGGTGGAGTTGGCTCAACACCTGTGATGTCCAGAAACTGCCCGGCAGTTCTGGGAGGTGGGACTCACACAAGGGATGTAGAAAACCTCAGGACACTTCCTGCTAGCAGAGTCCCACCTCTCACACTCCCACCGTTTCTCCCAGGCTCCTTGTCTGGACCCAGGAACTTGAGCTGTTACAGGGTTTCCGGGGCAGAGTATGAATGCTTCTGGCAGTATGACGGAGCTGAGAACAATGTCACTCACTTCCTGAGGTGCTGGTGAGGACCCATCCCCACAGCCTGACCTGTTCCCCAAATCCACTATAGCCAAGATCTGTGTGTGAGCTCATGATTAATGTGATCCCTGCCAATCTTGGTCATGTGACAGCAACAGCATTGTCACTACAAGGGGTGGAAAGAACATGTGTTTTCATCTTTTTTTTTTCTTTTGGTTTTTCTTTTTCTTTTTTTTAAAAAAGATTTATTTATTTATTATGTATACAACATTCTGCCTCTATGTATGCCCGCATGCCAGAAGAGGGCACCAGATCTCATTACAGATGGTTGTGAGCCACCATGTGGTTGCTGGGAATCGAACTCAGGACCTCTGGAAGAGCAGCCAGTGCTCTTAACCACTGAGCCATCTCTCCAGCCCCTCTTTTGGTTTTTCGAGACAGGGTTTTTCTGTGTAGCCCTGGCTGTCCTGGGACTTGCTCTGTAGACCAGGCTGGCCTCGAACTCACAGAGATCCGCCTGCCTTTGCCTCCCAAGTGCTGAGATTAAACAGTGCCTAACTTATTTTCTAGTCTTCATTCTCAAATTCACCTTTACGATTCTCTCCTGCCCATTCCCTCGCCCCCGCCCGCCCCCGACTCATCACTAACCGTCCTTCTGCAGCTTCGGCGGTGGGCGCTGCTGTTACTTCCCTGCGGGCAGGTCCAAGACTGTGCGGTTCTCAGAGCAGGCTGGCGTCCCTGTGCTTTCTAACGTCACGTTTTGGGTGGAGTCTCGACTCAACAACTGGACCATGAAGTCTCTGGAGATATCCCTGTGCCTGTCTCACTGGAGTGAGCTCTCTGTCTTACCTGTCACTCTGTCACCCCAGGTGTAGGACATTGCCCTGTGACAAAGCAGTCTGGCTGCTTGGGATACCCTATCACAGGACTCCTAGGTTTCTTCTGGTGTGGCCCGAGCCTCTGCTCGTCACAGTCCTGTGAGCCCCTCCTGGGAGCTGTGTGTTTTCATGACTCAGCGTGTATTTGACAGAGTCCTGTTCTGGGTGTGCATGTGTGAGGATGTGGGTTGTGGGCAGCTTCAGGGACGTGGATGTGGGTGGGCTAGAGAGAGGGGCTGCACATTCTTCCACTGAGACTGGCAGAGTGAACTCCCAGATGCAGGAAATTAACCAGAGCAGCAAAAAGTTCACTTGTCTGTGGGAATATACCCCAGCAAGATGTTTGTTTTGGGGGGTGAATAAGGCTGAGGATAGGACTAGGATTTTCTGTATACTCTACCTGGAGCCACGCCCCCAGCCCCTCACTGGGGGATTCTAGGCAGGGGCTCCACCCTGAGCTGACATAAGTCAGCAAGTAGGCATGATTTAGCATACATGGAGCCCTAAGATTTTACTCCAGCACCACATGCACCAGTCGTGGGGGTGCATGCTTGTCATGCCTGCTCTTGGGAGGCCAGGCCAGCCTCAGCTACAAGAGACCCTGGACTGAAAAAAAAAAAAAAGCTGAGTCAAAACACCTGTACCACACACAGCCCTGGGTACAGAATGCCGGCCTTAGCTGGGTCTGCAGGGGTCTCTCACCTCATCAGAGTGACCCGCGGGTGGTGCTGGGTACAGAATGCCGGCCTTAGCTGGGTCTGGAAATTTGCACTCAAGTCACAGGCACAACCCCCCCCCCCCAGTCAAGTTCAACCATCCCCTGGGAAACGTCAAAGTGTTGCGTTCAGACGGGCAGTTACGCCTGGATTGGAATGTTTCCGATGAAGTCCCGGCTGAGGTGCAGTTCAGGCGCCGGACCCCCACAACAAATTGGACATTGGTGAGTTTGTTTCCCAGGTCAAAGGTCACCTTAGCACCAATAATGTCGCCCAATTGATGCTTTCATCCTCAGAGCTGGGGGTTCTGCCTTCCTCTTGCTCCTCAGTCCTCAGATCTGATGATGGTGACCTCCCTGCTTGAGTACCCTCCCCGCGTAGTGGCACCCATTTACCCTCCCCGCGGATCCTGTCTGCATCACTCTTCTTTGAGAAGCTCAGGCTGCCTTTTGCTGCTGGGTCCCTGCAGTCCAGCCTCTCGCTTGCTCGCTTGCCTGAGGGCTAGGCCTTTCAGCCCCACCCACCCCAGGGTTCACAGAGCAGTATGGCCACCCCTTGTTTCCTCAGAATAATTTTCTCCTTTGCTCCCTCCCTCTCTCCCTCCCCAGCTCACTTCTCAGCCACTGCAGCCCCATGCCTCCCCCACTTCTCCAATCCTACCCAGGCCTCAGTTTCCCCTCATACAAACAGAAAATGGGTCAGGCGAGCTGGGCAGCTCCACCTCTCACCTCAGTAGTAGGGAGGCGCTGGAGGGAGGCTCTCAGGCTGCACAGTGAGACCCAGGCTCCTAGAGCAGAACAGAAAAGCTCCAAGTGCTCAGATCTGGGCCATGACGTTTAAGCCAACCACACACCCGATTTCTTTCTCTTTTAGGGTGACTGTGGACCCCAGGATGCCTCTGGCTTAGGTATGATTGAGGACATTCAGGGCAGCTGCCCTGACGAGCATGAATTAGTCCTCTGTGCATGAGGGGCTGCAGCCTGCCCTGTGGCTCAGCGTGGGTTATTCCTATCCTGCAATCCACAGTGTGAGGTGGAAAAGAACTTGGGTCATGGTAGAGGGATGGGGCGGGGCTCCAGCGAAGGAGCAGAAGAGAGACCCACAGACAATCAGAGCACACAGTGTTGGTCACCCCAGCATACTGACACCATGATTCATGCCCTGCCTCTACCCAGAGTCCTGTCTTTGCCCTTCGGAAGATGCAGCCCAGGAGTTCCAGATCCGGCGGCGTAAGTGGCGGCTCTCCTCGGGAGCCCCTGGAGGTCCCTGGAGTAGCTGGAGCAACTCTGTGTGTGTTCCGCCAGGTGAGAGCGCCCTGGGTTACAAGCACTAGGAAAGGGTCCACAGGGATGCCTGTGATGGTCATGTCAACCATCCCAACGTTAGGAAAGCTGAGGCAGGAGGACTGTGGTTTTGAGGACAACCTGGGCACCATAGCCAGATCCCCTCTCAAAAGGAATAAAGGATGTGCCAGACATCAGGCTGAGGGGATTAGAAGTAAGGCCACGGGAGAAGCCTACTCAGGCCTCCTGAACAGTACCCTGCCCAGCGCTCTCTTCCTCACTCTGTGCGGCTCTCTGGCTTCAGGCAGCAGGCCTGTGAGGTAGTACACAACACACTCAGAGGAAAAAGGGGGGTGGGGGTGGGAGCGGTTCCAACCACTGGCCGTTGTCTTTCCTAATTTTCTGCATACAGGGCTATCTCAGCCACTCAGTTCTTCCAGTATCTGGGACTGTCTCCTCTCTCCTTACAGAACCCTTACCCCAGCCTGAGGTTAAGTTCCTGGTAGAGCCACTGGGCCAAGGTGGAAGACGGCGTCTGACCATGCAAAAACAGGTGACTGGGCCAGCCTGGGCTGTGGTTGGCCTGGGCAGGGGCAGAAGGTGGGAGTGGAGGAGAAAGAGACACAGAGAAAGGCGGGAGTGGCAGAAGCCATAGGTGGTGGGGTCAACTCTGAAGGTTGGCAGGGTATGGTGGCCAGCACCTGTCACTCTAGCACAGGGGAGGGGGTCCCAGGAGGATGAGGGGTTTAAGGTCATCCTCAGCCAGCCTGGGTGTATGTGAGCAGGGGAGGGCAGTGTCCTGGGTCCTCATGTCCATCTCCTGTTCTGCAGTCGCCACAGCCTGCTGTCCCTAAGGGCTGCCTGAAAGCCAAGCGTGGTGCCCACGTGACGTACTTGGTGGATGTGAACATGCTGTCCTGTGCGTGCCAGCACCAGCCCTCAAAGACTGTGTCCCTGAACAAGACGCTGAGCCTTTCTGGGGCTGCCTACGAGCTGGTCGTGGTCACCAGGACTCGCTTTGGCCGCAGCTCCAATCAGAAGTGGCACATTCCTGCCCAAGACCTTGCAGGTGCTCAGGGCCCAGTCGCTGGAACACAAGGGCGGTGGGATCCATCCTGCGCACCAAGGATGTGTGGGCCCAGGTTCATTTTTCACGCACAAAAGAATGATATTAAGATGGTGCCCAAGTGAAAGGCGTATCAAAAATTTGGTCGTTGAGATGTATGTCTAATGTAGGACTTTAAACCGCTCAAAGGGGCGGCAGAGCTGGCTAGGCTGCCGCTCCAGCCTCAGGGATCTGACGCCCTCCTCTGGCCTCTGTGAAAGTGCACACACATGACAAACAAGTTTTTAAAATTCTAATTGACAAGCTCTGCTTAGCCCAGCTGCCGGCTCCATCAGTGGGATGGTAGGAGGTGTTGCCGCGAGCTTTTTGAGGCTGGCCTGGAGCTCAGGTTCCTCCCTCAGCCTCTCCAGGGCTGGGATGACGATTGTGCTGCATGCTCCGCTGTGTGTATATCTTACTGAATTACCTCTCATGAGAAAGTTCACTGTGTCGTGTGTGCACACATGCTAGGGTGTGTGTGTGTAGAGGGCAGAGGCCAGCCTTCCATGGGTTCCAGGGATCTAACTCAGTTTGCCAGACCTGGCAGCAATCGCCTTTACCTACTTTGCCATCTTGCCAGCCCCTAAAATATTTTTATCTACTAAAAGGGAGACCGATGGTTGGGCACACTGGCTCTTAACTGTCACTCCAGCACTCGGGAGGCAGAGGCAGGTGGATCCCTGTGAGTTCAAGGCCAGCCTGGTCTGCAGAGAAACAGGACAGCTAGGGCTACACAGAGAAACCCTGCCTCAAAAACCAAACAAACAAAGTATCAGTCTGGCATACAGCTGATGCTCAATAAGTGCCAGGTGATCTCCTCAGAGGTGGAGGCTGAGTGTGGGTCTGTGATTGTCACTGACATGCTGGTGACACTTGGGGTTCCTTCCAGAGATGAGAACCCTGAATGTCAGTGTGGAAGGCAACATAACATCCATTCACTGGGTAGCCCAGGCTCCAGACACCACCTACTGCGTGGAGCGGCAGGCACGGGGCCAGGACGGGAACCACACCCACTGTACCCTGATTGCACCACCAGAAGATGAGGACCCCGCCAGGGTGGGTATGTCATTCTCAGATAAATATCCTCCATGATAACACATGGCTAGCTCCAACCTCCGGGGTCTGTGCAGACAGGGCGTCTGAAGCCCAGAGAGGTACCTCACTTACTCTGAGTGACACAGGCCAGAACCCTGAGGCCTGGCATCTCCAGCCTTGGCTGGGTTCCCAGACTCCTCCCTGGGCAGGTCACACCCTGGGCATAATGAGTCTCACATACGTGGTGATTTAAACATTCTCCTGCCAGGGAAGGTGGCAATTCACAGTTGCTTGTTGTGAGTTAAAGAGGTCTGGAGAAGAAGCCAGATGGTCCTGGCAGTGTCTGAGTTTGGACTGGAGCCCTGGGGGGAGGGGCGCACTTTTGGGGTTCTCAGAGAGGCCCAGCTGAGGCTGCAGAGCCTCTACCCACGGTGTAGAGTCTGGAGTATTGGGATGAAGGATCCAGGAGAAAGGCATAAGGGATTTGAGGTACAAGTAGAAGTTTTCTAGGCGGTCCCAGAAAACAGCACAGCCAGCACAAAGACTGAGAGTTAAGAGCACTGCTTATTCAGTGGCCTAGCTCTGCTGCTCCTTCCAGTGACCCACAGCTGGAGCTCAGAGCCTGCCCTGGGCCAGGGGGAATGCTACCGCCTCACTGTCTTCGGCTCCAAGAATCCAGAGAACCCAGTGTTGTGGTCCACGATCCTGTCCAGTTACTACTTTGCGGGTAACAGTAAGTAGCTCTGACCTGTGCTTTGTGTCCTTGGTGACCTTGGAGTGTCAGGTGACCTGTGGACAGGTCAAGGGCTGTTGGCAGAATCAGGTCTGTGGGCGGAGCCAGGCTGTGGGCAGAATCAGGTCTGTGGGCGGGGCCAAGGCTGTGGGCAGACTCAGGTCTGTGGGCGGGGCCAGGGTTGTGGGTGAGCTAAGGTCTGTAGGCGGGGCCAGGGTTGTGGGCAGAATCAGGTCTGTGGGCGGGGCCAAGGCTGTGGGCAGACTCAGGTCTGTGGGCGGGGCCAGGGTTGTGGGCAGAATCAGGCCTGAGGGCAGGGCCAGGGTTGTGGGCAGAATCAGGCCTGAGGGCGGGGCCAGGGTTGTGGGCAGAATCAGGTCTGTGGGCAGGAACAGGGTTGTGGGCGTTGCCCAGAATGTGAGCAGGCAAAATGCTAATATTATGGTTGGAGTGGGTGTGGCCAAGGCTATATGTAGAACCCAATGGGGCGTTAGGGAGGTGGGCGGAGCCATGGCAGTGGGTGGAGCCTGGACAGCGGTCATTGCGGTGGGTGGGGCCTTCCCTTGGGCAGTCCCACCGCTGAAGGTTTTGCACAGCCTCGGCAGCAGGGACCCCGCGCCACCTGTCGGTGAGGAACCACAGCGGGGACTCGGTGTTCGTGGAGTGGGCGCCGTCGCGGCTGAGCGCCTGTCCAGGGGTCCTGACGCGATACGTCGTGCGCTGCGAGGCTGAGGACGGCGAGTGGGCGTCAGGTGCGGTGGGGCACGTCGGCGGGAACCCCTCTGTGTTATGTGAGCCGAGGCAGAGCGCACCCCTAGTCCTCCCTTAAACTTGTGAGCCTGTGAGGGCCATTCTCACTTAAACCACCGCTTTCTTTTTTTTTTTTCTTTTTTCTCTCTTTTTTTTTTTTGAGACAGGGTTTCTCTGTAGCTTTGGAGCCTGTCCTAGAACTAGCTCTTGTAGACCAGGCTGGTCTCGAACTCAGAGATCCGCCTGCCTCTGCCTCACGAGTGCTGGGATTAAAGGCGTGCGTCACCACCGCCCGGCCCGCTTTCATTTTTTTTTACACGTTTTAACTATGTGTTTACTGATGCGTTTACCGTGTATGATAACGTGGTGTCCGCGGAGCACGCGTGGGCCAGAGGACATCTTGAAGGTCGGGCCCTGGGGTCGAACTCTCATTAGGCTGGCCTTCACGGAGGATTCACCCAGCCTGCCTTGCTTTTTGACTTTTTTTGAGTCTCATTCTGTAGTCCAGGCTAGCCTCAAATTTACAGCAATCCTGTCTCAGCTTCCCCAGGAACTAGAGGTGGAACCCTTGACTGTTTCTGCTACCTCTTAAAATCTTCGGTTATCGGCTGATGATTTTATGTGCACGCGTATTGCCCGCATTTGTGTCCGTCCTCTGATGGCTGCAGAGGCTGTCGGGCCGACAGTCGTGAGCTGCCCTGTGGGGGCTGGGAACTGAACTCGGTGTTCACTCCGTGTTCACAGGGCTGCCCCGAATGTCAGACTCGACCCACGTGTCATGAAAGGAGCCCTAACCCACGTTGCCTCCCTCCAGCAGAGTGGCTCGTGCCACCCACGAAGACCGAAGTGACACTCCAGGGACTGCGCAGTGGCGTGGTGTACAAAGTCCAGGTGCGAGCCGACACTGCGGGGCTCCGAGGCGCCTGGAGCCGCCCCCAGCACTTCAGCTTCGGTGAGTGGGACAGCAGCCAGCTGCTTACCCAGTATGCACTTTGCTGCTCTTCCTGTAATGACCTCCACAGCCCGGCGGTGGCCAAGATTCCTGCAGCTTTCCATGGGCCTCCGCAAAAAGCACTAGTCGAAATTCCTCTTCTCCTTCGGCCTACCTCACCTGCCTGCAATATTTGATCCCCACCCCCTCGCCACACACTTGTCAAACTCCTATTCATCCTTCAAAACCAAGCTGTAAAGTTCCCTCCTCCAGGAAGCTCTCCCTACCTGCCTCTGATCTACAGTGACAGGGTAACTGCCCTCTGCCCTCTTGACTCCTTGAGTTGCTGTACCTGGGTCAAACTGTGTCTTCCCTAGTCAGGCGGCTCCTGTGGGGTGGGAAAGAAGAAAGGGCTCACTTCCCTCAGTTCAAGTTGTCCCTCCCGCCCATAGAGGTGCAGATTTCCCGTTTATCCATTATTTTCGTGTCCCTGGGGAGCTTTGTTAGCGTCCTTCTTCTCGGAGGCCTCGGATACATTGGCTTGAACAGGTAAGTCTCGCCTTTCTCCTCCCGACCTGAACATTAGGGCAGTGCTGAGCCCAAAGTGTCCTGGTCTTATAGACAAGGAGATGGGGCACTGAGGGCCAGGAACCAGATGTATGGGGACTCGGTCACACCACACCCTTTACAGCACAACGGGGGAAAAAAAGGAAGACTTAGAGGCCCCCTCTGATCTGCCACCCTTTGTTCCCAGAGTGGCCTGGCACTTGTGCCCACCGCTGCCCACACCCTGTGCCAGCACGGCTGTGGAGTTCCCTGAGAGCCAGGGCAAGCAGGTAAATGTTCCTTTGCAGCACTGTTGTTTGGTGTGTACTGTGGGCAGTGAAAGCGGTCCAGCACAGCTCACCCAAACCACCTCAGGGCGGGCTGGAAAGCCGGACGGGCAGGGGAGTCTTCTAGAAGCAGAACCTAAGAGGCTTCGACAGATGGGGAACTTGAAAAGCAAACGCCAGGCATGGCTGGATCCAGGAACACGGGATCCTGTTCCCTGGGAATAGCTCGCCTCCTGAGGGCCTCACCCCTGACTGGTTCAGGGGACTCTCTGGTCTCCCCCATTAGCTGACGCCCAAGTCTCAGGGCCAGATCTGATTGGTCCACCTGAGTCCCAGGCTTAGTGGAGCTTGTGTCTGGAGTGCTCTGGCCAGTCCAAAGAGATGCATGGTCTTGTGGGCTGAGGAAAGAGGGGGGACTCCTGAGAACAGGGTGCCGATACCTAGTGACATGGCTCTCCCGACTGTTGGGCTCCACTCCAATTCTAGCTGCACCCGACTACGTAGCTCCGCCCAAGGCACTGGTCTCGCCCACACACCCTCACGCTGTCTTGCCCCCTCACTCAGTCATGGCTCCGCCCACAGCCCTGGCTCTGTCCCTCCTTTAAGGCTTGGCAGTGGCGCAGCCCTGAGGACTTCCCGGAGGTGCTGTGCCCACGAGAGACGCTGGTGGTGGAGGTGGCCCGGGACGCGGGGAACGGGACGGGGTCGCCGCAGGCTGCCCCTGCGCCCGCCCTGCACACCGCGCAGTCATTGGAGGACGGGAGACAGGTGCCCGGACGCCCGGAGGCCAGGGTCCTGGGTCAGCACTGTCCCCGCGGCGGCCTGGCCCACGAGAGATTCCCGCTGCTCCTGGGGGGTGTGACCCAGGGAGCCGCCACATTTGGCGATCTTTGGTGGACCCAGAGGACTGATGAGCCAGGACACTCCGGCCGGCCTTTGGGTCAAGCGGACTGACGGGGCAAGGCTGGGCCCTATCATTGGTCTCTGCTTTGGGTCCTTCAGATTGAAGGTTCTGTGTCCTGGGCTGGGCCTAACCCCACGAGCACTAGACAGGGAGTCTGGATATTAAAGCCTCTTAAGCGAGGTGACTGCGGGCTGAGCACCGTGAGAGCAGTGAGCAGCAGGGCCTAGACATCTGCGGGAAGCTACACATCCAGACTCAGTTTCCCTGTGGAGTACTGAGCACTTAATAAATGGGCCTTCCCAGTGACTGACAGCTGAAGCTGGCCATCCTGTGCACTTCCGGGGCAGCCTGAGCTACATGAGACCCCGAGTGGAGGACTGTGAGTTGGACCTGGGTGGGAGGGACAGAGGCGGTGAGAGGCCTTGGTGTCCAGACCAGGGACCGCCGCACCCCCAGGTGCACCCCGGGTCCGCTCCTGTCTGCGCAGCCGCGAGATAAAAAACACGCGTCCTTAACAGCTCACGTGACCGCCAGGGGGCAGCCGCGGCGTCCGCAGGGAGCGAGAACCCGGAAACCCGGCCTTTTACAGGAGTAACCGCCCCAGCAGGGCCAGCTTCCCAGACTTAGGGATCTGTTTCCCACGGAAGCTTCTAGGCGGGGTCCAGCCGCACCGTGGTTCCTGTAGCTCAGGCTAGCCCCAATCATCTGGACTCAGCCTCTCCAGAGGTTTTGTCGGGTGGCTGGGGTGTGTCGGGTTCCTCCAGGCACTCGGAGGCTGAGCTGGTCAGAGGACACGGCTGCGCTGCGCTTGGGAGACTTTTCCAACACAAATGGAGTCAGCCTGGGGGGCAGGAGCAGTCAGACCAGACCTGGGGGTGGGGAGTCAGCCACCTGCATCCGGCCCACATGGTGATCAAAACTTTCCATCCAGCTCCCTGTTTGATAGAAGATACGTTGTGTCCTACTGCTAACGGGAAGGACCACAGGCCAGGAGAGAGTGTGGCTCAGGGGCAGAGTGACAGCCTAGGAGTCCCCTTGCCCCCAGTGAGGGGCTGGGGGCATGGCTCAGGGGAGAGTGACTTTCTTTAATGCAGGTCGCCTTGGGTTCAACCCTCACCCTCACCAGTCCTAAACATATCAAACGCTGGCTGTGAACCAGGCACAGCCTGCATGGCATGAGATGTCTCACAGGATGGTGCAGGCAAACATAGATGCAGCCATCAACAAACTGGAACCATGATGGGGGCTGAGAGGGTGCAGGGTGAGGGTCCCAGAGGAGGCCGTGCTGGGCCATGAGTGTGAAGATGGCCGGCTGGGAGCAGCGCGTTCACAGCCGAGGGCCTGAGGAGGCCTGCAGCGGTGTGGGGAGGTTAGATAAAGGTCTGTGGCCAGGGGCCCAGGCCAGTTCACCGTCCTCAGCCTCAGCCTCCAGAGTGCAGAGTGCCGCGTGACCGGTGTGAGCCCTCCTTCAGCCCTCTTGGTGGTTTCCTCTGTCCGCGGCAGGTGTGGAGCCTGTTAAAAGCAGGGCATGAGCTGCCTCAGTTCCTCCCCGGGCACCTCCCTGCAGTCTGTGTCCAGGAGCCTCCTCCCTGTCCTCTCTGGCTGGGATGGGTGGATTGTCACAGGCTCTGGGGAACATGTCCCACAGGCAGTGACCAGACCACAGAGCATCCCCGGGGTCGCCGCCTGTGCCAGGCAGCCAGTGCTCTAAAGCTGTTTATGTCACACTGCGTTCACACCCCACACACTTGCTCATTTAAAGTGCACAATTCGTTGACATTTAGCACACATTCACTTGGTGTGCAAACAGCACTTCTGAGTAATTCCAGTACATTCCTTACCAAATGCCAAAGTATCTGTCCCCATGTTTCCTGGCACAGGCTGTCACAGCCCCAAGCATCTTCTGTCTCTGGGGATTAGCCTGTTCCCGGCACTTCAGATCAATGGGGTCACTCTGCGCTGGCTGCTGTCAATCACCCACATTGTATTTTTGAGGTTCCAGCACGTGTCAGCGCTCTCTCTTCTTCACAGCTGAGTAGCGTTCCCTTGAGTGCCTGGAGCACACTCCGTTTCTCTGCCCACTCGCTGATGGGGCCTCGGGCAGCTCTGCCCTCCCGGGCATTGTTGCTCCTGCTGCGCAGGCCTGAGGTGATGGGAGCAGACTGCTCTCCCCTCTGCTCCCCTCCACTTCACCTTTCTTGTCTTGCTGTAGATGGAAGCCAGGATCTTGTTTCACCCTCTGACCTGGAGCCACGCACCTGGCCCCTCACTGGGGGATTCTAGGCAGGGACTCAGATGGCAAACTGACTCTACATGACTTTCTTGGTCTCTGAGCCACTGCAGGAGTCTCTTTCTGCCCCCACAGCAGCCATGGCAGGGCGTCAGGGAACCTTCAGCCTCTGGGAGCCACTGTCCCCAGCACTATGCCTGGTGGCCCAGGCAATGGAACTGAAAACGGCATGGGGGAGGAGGGTTTCCATGGAGGCCACTGCTCAGCCCAGCCTGCTGGCTGCAATCTGCTCTGGGTGCCATCCCCACCCTGGCCTGACCCAGCCCTGGACCCTTCCTGAGAACGCTGGTGTGGCTTCCCTCCCCAGTGTCAGAGGCGCTTTCTGGCTGGGCCATGGAGGAGCAGGTTATACAGTCAATCAACAAACATCTCAGAAAGAGGGCTCAGGCCAGGTCACTTTCCCAGCGGCAGAGCTCTGGTGCCTTCTCCAGCTGTGACTGACCGTGCTTCCTGTGACCAGTGCCTGCCTGAGTACCTGGGCATCCATGTGTCTTCCTGCCCCTCCTGAGTCTAATTCCAATGCCTTTCTCACTTACATGCCCCCAAGGTAGGGAGTCTGAAATCTGTCTGCAGTGGCACTCCTGAGGACAGACTGAAGTCAGGGCTTCCATGTCCCGCATCAGAATCAGACAATAGGGGGCTGTAAGGGTCAGGAGGGGAAGAGGATTTCCCGGAGGAGGAGGCTCTGGGGCCAGGCAGGATGAGTGGAGGTGAGTGAGGACATCTCCGTGCAAAGGCCCTGGGGTAGGAGTTTGTGCCTGTGCAGGGGAGACCACAGGCGTGGCCACAGGGCAAACCCCTCCCCGAGCAGCTGCGTGCCCTGCCAGGGTCTTGAGAGCCCAGAGTATTTGATTCCTGCCTCCCCAAGGATGGGGGGACTTCTGTGGATTATGAGCGCTTTGGAGACTTAACAGTTGGGGAAACTGAGGCACAGAGCAGAGCCATTCCTGCTAATCCATCCATCTGCCACTCCCCTGCGCAGCCTGCCTGGGGACTCTCATTGGCGGAAATAGTGGCAGCCGGTTTCACAAGTGCTGGCTGGTATCGGTTTGCAGATGACACACCGGATCACATGGCCTGGGGTGGCCAAGGGAGGTTGGCTCTGCCACAGTGTACTGGAGGAAGGAGGGCCGTGGCACTGCCACAAGGAGGGAGGAGCCTGGGGCCAAGCATGAGCCCTCATTCTGGATGCTCAGCTGGGGACTGCCTGCACACTATTGTCCCCTACAGCCCAGGCTGACCTGAAGCCCACTATGTATAGCCCAGGCTGGACCCAAACTCCTGCCTCAGCAGAAGCCCCTGCTGGCCAGTCTGGTGGTGGTAAATCCTCAGCTGAGTTCCCTCTTCCCAGATGACAAAGTCTAACCCTGGATGCCACAGTGTGTGTGTGTGTGTGTGTGTGTGCAGATTTCATTCCTGAGGCACAGTGGTTAGAACAGCCCTTGCAGGGGACCAGATCAGCTCCCAGCACCCACGTTGTGGCTCCCAATCATCTGTGACTCCGGATCCGGGATTGCAGCACCCTCTTCTGGCCTCTTTGTGCAGTGCATCAAGTGGGCACACAGACTTGTAAACCATAACACCCTCAGTCACAGTTACTTTGCTTCCTCTTTCCACGTTCTTCAAGGCAACCTGTGATGAACAAAAAGTCCTGTTATTTTTTAAAATTATATATGTTACCATGTGCGTGTTTTCACTCCAGCCTGTGGAAGCTGGGGGTGGGGGAAAGGTGATCAGATCAGCGTCTGTTGTCTTCCTCTGTGGCCCCAACCTTCCTTTTTGTTTGTTTTTTTTTTGTTTGTTTGTTTGTTTGTTAGAGAAAGGGTTTCTCATAGTTTTGGAACCTGTCCTGAAACTCACTGTGTAGACCAAACTGTCCTCAAACTCACAGAGATCATCTGCCTCCCGAGCACTGTGATTAAAGGCGTGGGCCGCAGGTGTGCACCACCAGCGCCTGGTATTTCATGCATTTTTACTAATCTACTTGGGGGGCAGAGGTCAGAGGGCGACTTTCAGATGTCAGTTCCCTCCTTCCACTGTGTGGGGTCTGGGGATGGAACTCTCGTGGTCAGGACTGGCAGCACTTTTACCTTCTGAGCCACCTGACCAGCCCCGTCTTGGTCCTTGGGACAGTGTCTTTCGTGGTACTGACCCTCCTGTGTCTGTGCTGAGGTTACAGCCAGTTTTTATTGATTTGTTTATTGTTTTTACGAGACTGGGTTTCTCTGTGTAGCCCTGGCTGTCCTGGGACTCCTATGTAGAACAGGCTGGCCTGGAACTCACAGATTCTTCTGTGTGTCATCACCACCTGGCTTGCACCAGTTTGCAGTGTACACTGGGTGTTTGAACTCAGGTCCTGATGCTTGCGCAGCAGGACTTTTCTTACTACACTGCTCCCTTGCTATCCTCATTCAAATCTGTACACATTAATCTTTACCTTTCCTTCAGCTTTTTTTGAGACAGTCTCCCTCTAATAGCCTAGGCCGATCTCAAACTCACCATCCTCTGGGACTACGGAGTCCTGGGACTATGAACCTGTGCCCTCACACCTGGCCAAAGTCACACTGGGTGCTGGTGTGCCCCCCACCCCCCGCCAAGATAGAACTTCTCCACCTTAGGCAGAATTCCTGAGCTGTGCAGGGGCCTCTGTGCACCCCGAATTCCTATGTGTCGGCCAGTGCACCTCTCCATGTGGTAATCTCTATGATGTAACCACCAACCACGGGCTGTGGAATCCCTCCCAGGGCCCAGTGGGACCAGTCTTGCCACCTTGCTCTTCCCCAGAAGCCCTGGGTCCTGTGCCGCCCTCTGCTCCCTTTTTGAGGCTTTTTGTTGTTACTGAGACAGGGGCTCCCTATGTAGCCTGTGCTGGCCTCAGACTCACTAAATAGCCTGATGACCCTGAATGTCCACCTCCCAGCTGTTAGGATGCAGACCACACCAATTATTTGATGTTGCTATTTGAGACAGTTCTTTGGCTGGTCTGGAACTCACAGAACTCACAGCCATCCCCCTGCCTCAGTCTCCCATATGTCAGGATGGCAGGCCTATGCTTCCACGGTTGGGTAGAACATGGAATTTTTCCTGGTTTGATGATGGACTTCTCTGGTGATAAAAAGCAAGTCCCAGGCTGGCAATATGGCTGAGCGGGTACAGCCAAGCCCGAAGACCTGAGTTCAATCCGTGGGACCCACGTGGTGGAAGGAGGGGCTGACTCTAGGGAGCTGCCCCGGCCTTAGCACATGCGCTCTGGCACTTCAGCCCACAAAGTAAATAAAATTAAAATGTAATTTAAACACTTCTTAATATTTCAAAGAGTCAAGTTCCTTCTTCCTCTTTTCTCTCTCTCTCACTAGCACCCGAAGACCCCAGGGCTCCTCACAGCTCTGCAATGAAGCCCTCTGGAGCACAGCTATGCCGCACAGGTTCTGGCCTACTTGTGGTCAGGAGCAGGCCCACCGTGTCTGCTGTGCGAGGCTCGCCTGCAGACCGCACAGGCCTCCAGGCCACACAGTGCCTAGCTGGACAGGCCCATCCTGACCCCACTGTGGTCCTGATGTCTCTGAGACAGACTCGAGATTTCCCTGGGCCCCAGCCCAGCCAGGGACCTCAAGGTCACACTGAACCTTTTGGATTCATGGAACATTCCAGACATGTCTAGATGCCAGAAACACACTCTGATCCAGCAACCAGGCTCCCAAACCAAAACAACCAGGCCAGCACTGACCCACGTGCCAGTTACCCTCCCACCCGCACAGGCCAGGCTCACACATCCAATCTAAGATGCAGCCCTGCCGAACCCATCACCATAACCCTCGCTCTGCACCCCATAACTGGGACCCGGTCTCAGTTAGTGGAACACCCATCATCACAGCACTGGGGAGGTAGAGGCAGGAAGATTGGGAGCTCAAGGTCATCTTCAGCTACACTGAGCGTCCCAGACAAGTCTGGGCTACATGGAACAGACAGAACTGGGGAAATGGTGTAGAGTTTGAAGGTGTGCTGTGGAAGAGCCAAGTTCATACCCTAACACTGGTGTTAAGCTGGAGAAGATGGGTGCTCACCCTCACCCCAGCACCAGGGGGCGCCAGGGGGCAGGAGGACCTCTCCAGTTCAGTACTCATTCTGGCTGAATTGCTGAGGTCCTGGTTCAGTGAGAGACCCTGCTTCAAACAACAGGGTGGTGGGTGTTTGAGAGACATGATGTAAACATCCGCCTTCCACAGAAGCTGTGCCCGTTAGCACCTGGCACTGGGGCCTCAGTTTCCCCATGTGACCCTGCCACAGGCCCCCAAGGTATGCATGACCCAGGCATGGCTCTGCTCCCTGTCCTTGCTGGCAGCTCTGATCACAGTGTCACCCCAATCCCTGGGTCTCCAGGTGGCCATAGTGAAGGATGCTGGACTTCCCCAGAAGAAACAGGCTGGATCTCTTTGGAGCACCCCCACAGCCTGGCCTGGATTTGCTCTGCTCCAAGACTGTTCTAGAACATTGGCAGTCCTGGAAGCTGACCTGGGGTAACTGTACTGGGACAGGGCTGTTCCTGCTGCCCCGATGGTGCTCAGAGTTCCCATATCTCAACAGAGAGACCACAGACAAGGACTCTCTGGTGCCTCAGGTCATGGTAAAATAGACTCGGGCAGCAAGAAAACACACTGTTTCCAGCTCCGGGCTTATTTGTCACAGCCTGAAGCGTGGCAACTGTGCTTGGGTCTGAGCACCTGGGGGGCTGAGGCAGGAGGATTACCGTGAGTTAGAAGTTAACCTGGGTTACCTAGTGAGACTCTGTTGCAATAGCGTTGATAATAATTATCATTATTTAATCCCATTAATAAATTATTACTTAATCACAGTACCCTGGAGGCAGAGGCAGGTGTAACTGTGTGAGTTCGAGGCCAGTCTGGTCTACATGAGACACTGTCTCAAAACAAACAAAAAAGTAACAAAACCCTAAACAAACAAAAGAGAGAGCAAGTGTGTTGCTCCCCAACTTCCTCACCCACCCCAATATAGGCCAGAGAAGTCATTGACCCCACAGTACTGATAAGGAAACTGAGGCACTCCTGGGCTCTCACCCTCCATACTTTTCCAGAAGAGTCCCGTTGCCAGGGAACTCTGTAGAGGCCCCACCCCACAGGCACCAGTTGCTATGGGAAAGAAGAGCCTGCAACTGTGACCTCCAGCTTGAGTTTCCAACCATGAGGTTTTTCTTCTTTATTTATTCATTTTTGGCTTAGTGGATGAATCTGGGTCTCTGTCCCTGAGTACCACTGAGGCTGGAACACAGCCCCCAAGCCATCAAGGCCTCTGCAAACCCAGGACCTTTGCATGTGCCCCCTGCTGGGTGAGGCTGTGGCCTCTGTGAGGGTCCACGCCCATCCACGCCCAGGGTGTCCCTTTGGCAGGACTTGACTAGGTGGTGCGCGTGTGTTTAGACTGTTTCTGAATGTCTCTAAAATTATTTTATCATTTAAGATATTTATTTGTTTTGTTGAATGTCTCTAAAATTATTTTATCATTTAAGATATTTATTTGTTTTGTTGAATGTCTCTAAAATTATTTTATCATTTAAGATATTTATTTGTTTTGTTGAATGTCTCTAAAATTATTTTATCATTTAAGATATTTATTTGTTTTGTTGAATGTCTCTAAAATTATTTTATCATTTAAGATATTTATTTGTTTTGTGTAGGGTGGGTACTGTACATGCCTTGGTGCTCCTGTGCAGGTCAGAGGACAGCTTGTCAGAGGGATCCAGTTCCCTCCTTCCATCACGGGGTGTCCCAGGGATCGAACTCAGGTCATCAGGCTTGGCTGCTGAGCCATTTCACCTGCCCCTTCTTGCCCCTTGTTGATGGTAAACACTCGGAGCATGCAAATGTCCTGGGATTGCAGAGACTGCAATGCCCCAGCCAGGTCATCTACCCCAGGGGCATTCTCTGCAAGCTCACACCTCTATCCAACAAGGCAGGAGGATTGGGAGTTCCAGGTCAGCCTCAGTTACACAGTGAAACTCTGTCTCAAGTAGGAAAAAAAAAAAAGAATAAAAAGAAAGTCTCACGTTCATCTGAAATGGAGCTGGCTTGGAAACCTGCATTTTGTGGGGTTTTACATTTCAGTGAGAAAGCCAAGGCCCAGAGAGGCCCAGGAACTGCCCTTGGTGGCAGAGAAGGCTGAATCTAAGAAGATCCCCATCAGCACCTGCATCTGCGGCCTTGCCATGCTGTCCGCTCCTGCGGCCCAGTCTTCATCACAATCTCCATTGCCACTGTCACTCGATACTTGGTAAACACTGTCCCTATGGGGGCAGCTGTGAGTTCAAGGTGGGATAGGGCTCCTGCCAGGCCAGGCTCCTGCTGTGGTGATGGCAGGAGCTCTGAATTCAGACACTTCTGATGTCTCTCAGGCAGACCAACAAGTTCCCACAGTGGCCCCAGTGCCCAGCTGTCCACAGGCTGAGGCAGGAGAATAACCTTGAGTTCTAGGCAAACTCACTGCCTCAACAAATAAACAAAAATAGCTAATTATGTGGAGGCCTGTGTAGTCAGTGAGTGTGTATACTACCCAGCCAGGTGGGCACGTTCGGAAAATGTGGTCCTGTTGTCTGTCCTTTTTCTGTTGTGCTGGCTGGCAAGATGGAGGAACAGACCCATAAAAGACACAAACACCCTGAGAATGTGGGGTCAGAGTCAGGCTGGACAGAGGTGGGGTTGAGGAAAGGCAGGGAGGAAAACAAGCCCAGCATAGTCAAGGGTATAGGTGGGGTTTTGAAGAGTTGCCAGTAAGAATGAGGCATCCTGCCGGGCAATGGAGGCACACGCCTTTAATCCCATCACTCAGGAGGCAGATGCAGGCGGATCTCTGTGAGTTCGAGGCCAGCCTGCTCTACAGAGTGAGTTCCAGGACAGCCATGGCTACACAGAGAAACCCTGTCTCGAAAATCAAAAATAAATGCATAAATAAATAATTTTTAAAAAGTAAGAAAAGAAAAGAAAAAAGAGGAATGCCCTGGATGTGACCAAACTGGATCTGGGGTCTGCTGTTGCACCGGAAAGCAGCAGGGCCACAGGAAGATACACAGGCCTAGGACAGCAGTGCGCTGCGCTCCCCGGCAATTCCTTAGGCAGTCCTGAACCCTGCCCACCCCCTTCCCGCCCCACCCCACCTGCTCCAGCCCTGACCACTGCCGCAGTGCCCAGTGGAGCCCGCGGTCCACAGTGGCCCACCCGCTTCTTCTGGGGAGGACAAGTGTTCCAGAGCTGACTCCTTCTCTCGCCCTGGGCCAAAGGTTCACAGCTGAGGAAACACCAGCTTTTCAGGGCCTGCAGCTCCATCCCTGGGGCCTCCCAGGACCACCTTCCTTCAGTCCCAATCCTTTCCCGCGACTGTCTCCACCATCTTTGACTGATGTCTGCCGTGTGACTACACAGGCAGGCCTGTGATTGGAACAGTCTTTCCCAGCACACTCCTCTTCACCATACAAACCCCAGCTCCAGTGTCTTCTCTTTCTAGGACCCTCCGGCCATAGCTCCTTCCATGCTCCGCCTTGGCTTTGTATGGCGGGGACTCTGCCCCCATCCAGGTGTCCCTGAGATTCTGCCCTACCATCTTAGTCACTGCGGCAAATGGGCTTCGATGCCCTGATTACCGCTGCTGAGCCCCCAGTCTAATTGGCCCGGTCGGGTCGCCAAAAGCCAATCCCATGGCTCTGCCTGACTGTGATCAAGGGGAGCCTGGAAGTGGGGCGGGGCTGACTGGGAGGGGGCAGACCCCCACATGGCTTTGTGTGCAGGGCTTGGGGTCCCCTCTTGCCCACCCTGACTGTTTCCCTGCAGGGGGATTGCTCTCTTTAGGGCCTTCTCCTACCCCGGCTGGCCGTCCCCCACTGGCCGCGGCTGGCACCACCCACCAGGCTAGTCATCGCTTCCTCCTCAGCTTTTTCGGGACTTTCCTCAATGCAACAAACAAGGCGGAGGGATCAGAGCTGGGGCGCAGAGGGCAGAGTGCTCTGGCAAAGCATCCAGGAACACATAGACCACGCACGCTTGTCGTGACAGATATAGACAGGAGGATCAGGAGTTCAAGGCCAGCATGGGCTATCCGAAAGTGTCTCAAAAGCAAACAAAAATAAAAACAAACGGGGTCTGGAGGCCAGGTAGTCAGAGCAGCTGGCGAAGAACGAGCAAAGGTCCTGGGGTTGGGGCCCACTCTGCTTCCTCAGGAAGGTCCGGAGCTGGGAGGGGACCCTGGAGGCTGCGCTGACGGGAGGTGGGTACAGGGTGTTCTGTAATCAGAGCCCAGCAGGACAACAGCCCCTTCCCCGGCACCCCAGGGCCCCATGCTCCGGACAGAATGTGCCCGGGGAGACACAGCGAGACGGCGAGGGTGGCCGGAACCGTGGGTAGATTCCTGAACAGCCGCCCGGTCGGGACAGCTGCCAGCTTCAGAACAACCGTCTGTGCTTTTGCGTGCCTGTCACGCTGGGGCCCAGAGAGAGAAAGGGGTATCTGGATCTTGACACTGAGCTATGGTCAGATTCAAGGGGGTCCCGGAAGCAGGTGCAGGGAGGTGACCTCAGAGTCCTGCGGCCTGACTGTGAGGCCTTGAGCTGAGAAAGCCGCTGCGGACCCGGCAGAAGAGGGGGGAGCGGAGGGGGGGCCTGCCGTCCCCGTGTCCTCTCTCGGGACAAACTGTGTGGTTCAGGAGCGCAGCTGGAAGCGGAATCCTAACCCCACGTGATGGGGACCCCTCCTCGGCTGCAGACCCGGGTTTGGGGGTCTGGTGAGGAGGGCTCCCTAACCACGCCCTAGACACCCCAACCTCCGTGGCTGTCCTGGGCTCTGGGACATGTGTATGACCCCAGGACCCCACCTCACAGGGCCTGGGACTCACCTGCCTCTGTTCCCAGTGAAAGGGTTAAATAATAACTAATTAATGGAATCCATTATCAATGTTATTATTGCTACAGTCTCATTAGGTAGCCCCCAGCCTCAACCTCCTGAGGGCTCAACCTGCTTCTAGCTGTCTGTATTCACAAGCCGTGTGGTAGCACTGGGGCAATCACATGCAGAAACCACGCCTAGGGCTCGAGGCCCCTCCCCCACCTTCGTGAGGACTGATACATATAAAACAACAAATACATCTCTTTTTTGGCTTTTTGAGACAGGGTTTCTCTGTGTAGCCCTGGCTGTCCTGGAACTAGCTCTGTAGACCAGGCTGGCCTCAAACTCATGGAGATCCGCCTGTCTCTGCCTCTGAGTGCTGGGATTTAAAGGCGTGCACCACCACCGCCACCCGGCCAAATAAATCTTAAAAAACAAGACAAGAAAAACACATAGACAGACCCATGACCAGAGGCAGGAGGGTGTGTGAGGAGGACATGGGCCCCGGTTAAGGTCCCTGGAGGGAATCAGAGCTTTACTGGCCTCCAGGGGCCGTGGACAAATGAGGTGCCGGCTCAGTCTTTCCTGTTTTTATTTATTCATTTTTAATGTACAAAGGGTGATGAGTTCTTCAGATGTGGGCATGGCAAGTCCCTGGCAGGGCTGTGAAGAGGGGGGCTTTCCCAGTTGCTCCCAGGCACCTGTTGCCCCTTTGGTGTCCTGCCAGGCTGCTGTGTCCTTGTCTGGATTCTACCCTGAGCAAGGCCTGAGCTTCTCATGGCAGATCACAGGGGCGGCTCTGGACTCACCTGGGCCACCAGTCCTCAAAAACTGGCAATCCTGGACCCTCAAGTGCCACAGAGCCTCAATGACTGTCCCTTACATGTCTGCCCCTGGGCCCTCTGTCCTGCTCACATTACAGTGTGGCCATATTTAAGACGCCTGCACATCTGGCTCCCGCCCCTAGGTTGCAGATGGTGGGACTGTGAGCTCCGACAATCTCCTCTGTCCTGTCTGCGTGCTGAGCTCCTCAACGCCACAGCCTCGCTGAAACTCTCTCTGCGGGCCTTAGGCCTTCTGTCCGGTTCTGGCTTCTCCTGGATTCATGTCTCCCAGACTATAACCCTCTAGGGATCTAGCACTGGTCAAACGCAGAGAACTGGAAGCCTCAGGAGGACGCCAGTCCACAGAAGTCACGTGCTGCTCCTCAGTTCTGTGCAATGGCAGAAGACACTCGGCCTCCCGTTTTCCCAAAGTAGACAGCTGGACTGCAGTGGCCAGAGAAACGTGAACCTAGTACCGAGGTGTCTGCTCACACATCAGCAGGTCATGCAGCGTGGCCTCACAGCCTCCAAGGGCGGGTTAGGATCCTCCTGACAGACAGAGTCCCGGTCAGTCGCCTCATCCACCCTGCCAGCCCCAAGCTCAGGGAACAGGCCGCCAGGGGTCACCAGGAGGGTGAGGCCTGAGCATATGCATAGGAGTTCATTTTCTCTATGTAGCTCAGGCTGGCCTGTATCTTGTGTTCCTGCCTCAGCCTCCCAAGAGCTGGGGGGTAAGAAGCACACATGACTCACCAAGCCCCCCCCCCATGGAAGCTAGAGAGGGCACAAGCAGCGTACCTCAGAGTACAGTGGAGGCGGGTGGTAGCGGAACTCATGGAGACAGGCAAAATAGGGCCCTTCCAGGGTCACACCCGGGTCCCGCAGCAGGGGTGAGGCAGTTGGCAGCAGGCTGTCCCTCACCACCTCTGAGTACTCAGGGGGAGCTGGAAGGGAGAGATGAGATGGGGAGGGAGGCTCTGAGACTGGGCTTCTGGAGGACCCATGGCCGTGACATGATTATGATCAAGCCTTTTCCCCCTAGGGACAGTTGCCCAGGCTGACCTCCAACTGTAGCAATCCTCCTGCCTCAACTGGTTTGGTTTTGTTTTTTTGAGAAAGGATCTCAATGTAGAGCAGGTTGCCCTTGATTGAGCGCACAGCGACAGGTCTACCTGTGTGTGCCTCGCTGCCTGGCATTAAAGGTGCGTGTCACCATGCCCTGCTGGGTCTCCTACAGTTCTGGTTAGGTTTTGAATTATTAAGTAGGGGAGGCTGGCCTTGAACTGTCCCCCAGTCCAGGGATGATGGGTGCTGGGATTAGACCCTGTTTGCCCAGAGACCCTTGGAATGGAGGGGTGGGACCGGGCTGTGGCTCCATCTGCCCGCAACCTTGGTTGCTGACTGAGCTCACCCTCTGGCGGCTCCAACTGGGTGCACAGGCCCCAGTTTTGCAGGAAGCTGGCGCGGCTGCCCACGCTGGCCGAGCGACTGCCCAGGGAGTGCAAGGGGACCGTGCCGATGACGAGCGGCAGCTCCAGCCGCAGCTTCGAAGAGCCTGGGATGTCCACGAAGACCTGAAGGGGGCAGCGGCGATGTGGACAGCTGCCCCACCTTGCCCTCCACCCTGGCCCGAACGATGGGGCGTAGGGAAGCTTGCTGGTACCTTGAGCGAATAGTCCACACTGAGCACGCGGCAGTGCAGGATGGACGGGCCCACTGGGGGGATGCGTAGCGCGCGACCAGGCCACAGTGCACGGCGACCAGGGCCCACGGGCTCCCCGTCTACACTGGCCACAACAGTGCGCTTCTGCTTGCGTGCACCTCGGGCCATGAAGGTCTGTGTCTGTACCAGGGCCGCACGGGTCTGCACAGCTCGCGTGGAGCCATTGTCAATCTCCGCGAAGATAGGGATGATCTCGCCTACAGCACAGAGCAGCTTGCCTCAGTTTCCCCATTGCTAACTCTTCCTTCTGCAGCCGCATCCCCTCCCACTTGTTACCTGGAGTGTAGCCCTTGCGGTCGATCTTGGCTGAGAGAGTCACGAGACCATGGGTGCAGTACCAGGATCGAGCCACCTTCTCCCGGGCTCCAGCCTGGGGTTCCTGTGGGGACACTAAGGGTCACTTCAGGCACCTAGACACTTGGAGCTTCTATGTTAGAGGGACCCTAGTTTCAGGAAGAAGATGGGACAGGGAGATTGGTTCCTGTTTTAGGCCAGCCACCCCTACAAAATGTGACCCTGTCTAAAGAAACCAAAAGTTGAATAAAAAATTAAAACCAAGAATAGGTGTGGGGTGCACACCTTTAATCCCAGCAGACAGATCTCTGTTGCTTTGAGGGCAGAGACCAGTCAGGGTTACACACACAGAGAAACCTTTGTAAAATTTAAAAAAGAACAAGAAAGAAACAAACAAATCTCAAAACCAACAAAACAAAAAAGTGCAAGCCCTATTGTGCCCTATTTCCCAAGTGGGGCATCTGAGTCTGAGGTAGGGAAGACACTTGACCAGAGCCACACAAGTGGGTGCCTTCAGGATTTTCACCCAGCTCTAGTAAGTCACCACTAACTTCTGGCTCCTCTGTTTCAGAGCCCACCTGTAATCCCCAACGCCGGAAGACATCGAGAGGCCAGGTTGGACCCCACTTTGCCTCCCACGGGGCAGTCACATACCAGCAGGGCAGGTGTGTTTATGTCCACGGGTTCAATGACAGTGAACACCTTCCGGGCACGGCGTGCGGGGACCCAGGGCCGATGCAGGGTGGCTTTGATGGAATAGCGGACGCTGCCGTGTTTGCCCTCAAAGGATGTCACTAGGGAGCTGGGGTGGCAAGAGTGGGGTTCAGGGTAGGAGACAGAGGCATACAAGTGAAGTCCCGAGGAGTTAGGGGTTGGGGGAGCGCAGATGCCCAGCGGGTGGGCGACAGCGGGCTTACATAGGCAGCTGGAAGCTGAAGGGAAACTCGTGACGTCCAGCGGGCAGAGTGGCGATGTCCCCCGAGGCTAGGAGCAAGACACTGGACTTAGCGGACGCGGGCTTGGGGATGGCCTGCTCGGGGTCTCGGGGGTCCCCAGCCTGTACCTGGCGCGAGCAGCGTGGCGCGGTGGTTCACGACTTCCACGCGCTCGCTGTAGCTCTGGGTGTACGCGGTGCTGGAGCCCGCGCTGCGCGACTCGGTCCAGTGTGCGCGCGCGCGGCCCCGAGCGCGCAGCCTGAGCGCGCCCACGCGCGCCGCCCCCGCCAGCTCCAGCAGTACCCGGCCCGCCACGGCCTGGCCTCCGTGGAACACGGGCTCGGTGCCCGTGCGCGCCCCGTCCAGCTGCACCACGAAGGCCTTCACCTTGTCGAACAACATCGCGCTGACCGACGCGAACCCAAAAGAAGGCCGACCCGGGGTTCGAACCCGCGACACGGAAGGCGGAGCGGTGGGAACGCGGCAGGTTCGAACTATGCCCGCGGACACGCAGGCCGGCAGGACCCGAAAACCGCTTGGGACCCGCGCGCGGCTGCGGGCTCTTATACGGCGGGGCGGGGGCGGGGCCTGCGGATAAGGCCGCGCCTACCGGAAGAGGCTCAGGCGAAAGCGCCGGCGGGGCGGGGCCAGAGAGGGAAAGCCGTGATCACTGGGAGCCAATAGCGCGGCGAAGGAATGGCCTGAGAGAAAGCCGCGCCTCCCGGAAGAGGCGCCACCAATAGCGCGGCGGGGAGGCGGGGCCTGAAAACCCGGCTTTGCCGAACTGGGCCAAAGGTTCCTTGAGGGCCGTGGCCTGAGAAAAAGCCGCGCCCCCTAGAAGGGGATTACGCCGTAGCGTGGGGGCGGGGCCTGGGGACTCGCCCTCCTTTCATGAGCATCGAGGAGGCGTGGCCTGGTGGAAACTTTCACCAATAGTGCCGGGGGCGGAGCCTAGGAGGCCCCGCCCCAAGCTGAGCCTCAGTGGGCAGCGTTGCGGCGAGGGTGGCCCAGAAATGGGAACCGGGTCTGAGGCTCAAACTTTGCAGCTGTCACTGTTATTTCGTTGTTTGTTTTGTCTTTGAAACTGGTTTTCATGTAGCCCAGGCTGGCTTGGAGCTTGAGACAGTCCTGCATCAGCCTCCTGAGGGCTCGGATGACGGCCTTAGTCACAAAACCTGGCTGCCTTTATTTATTTCGGCTGTTTTGAGAACGGTCTCGCTGTGTAGATCTGGCTGGTTTGGAACTCAGTCATGTACACCAAGTGCTGGGACTAAAGCTCAAATCTGGCTCTTGAACCTGAAAGCTTTCTTTCCTTTGAGGCGGGGTCTCACACAGCCCAGGCTGGCCTCCAGTACGCTATGCGGTCGAGCCCCGGGCTTCCAAGGCTGGGTTGGCGGGCGTTTGCCACGACTCCTGGCTCTTTCTCGTGTTTTGAGCCAGGATCTCACACGGTGACTCAGGCTGTCCTGGAACTCACGCCATGGAACCCCGTCTTTCTCAGCACCGAGTTGACAGAAGTGCGCCACTAGGCCACAATCTCCCAGCTCAATCATCAACTCGCTGCCACCTGCAGACAGGCGTGTGGATCGCCGTGCATACCCGGCTCGAATCCGGGAGACGCTCTGACATTTCGAATTGTGTCTGGGGACAGCGTGACCCTTCTCGGGGACTCAGTTTCCCCTAAGAGCTCTCAGGGGATCCAGCCCGGCGTTCGTGGGACGCGCGCGCGCCCTGGTGGACCAGAGATGCACCGCGGCTCGTATTCACTCCTGGAGTCCAGCTGCGCGGACACGGGGATCCCAGAGGCTGCTGCACTGTCACGAGGGGGTCACGCACCGCCACCTCCAGCGTGGGAGTCAGCGCTGAAGGGCGCGAGCAGCAGTGACAAGGGAGTCGGGCTGAAGGACCAGAGGTCTTGGCCAGGAGGGCAGAGCGGGAACTGCAACACCTCCACCAGAGCAAGTGTACCGCAGATGAGCCTCCACAGGCCCAGAGAGGACCCGGCCCGAGGTCACACAGCAAGTCAACCGCCGCCACCTCTCAGAGAAAGTCTGGGTGGCTTCAGGATTTCCCTTGGTTCCCATAGACCACCAGCTCAGTGCTGTTGAAAGCGCGGCCTCTGCTTCCGCCCCGCCCATTTCACGGTCGGGTAACACTGAAGCCTGGTTCAGCTGGGTGAGTGAGGGGTCTGGAGCCCAGAGAGGCGGTGACATCTGCCCTGCACACCCAGCTGGCGCTGGGGTAGGACTCCCTAGCTGTATCCCAGGCCGGTTTATCACAGGTGAGGCTGAGGTGGGAAGGCTATGACCACGATGTATAGTGAAAGGTCCCCCAACCCCCACAGTTTCCTTCCGGATGGGAGACATTCCCACCCGACCCACAAACACCATCAGACTCTCCCCTACTCCAGGGAAAAGCAGAGTAGCAGACACTGCAAGGTAAACTGAAGCAGGGTTCTGAGTGCACGAAGATACGGGGCTTCTTTGAGAATTGGGACCCCCACACCTGGAAGGCCTGAACAGGAGGCTCCCTAGCCCACGCAGGGGTTCAGCAGACTCTGCATGGGGGCGGATTCCCTCCACTTTAATTGGGGTTGTACCATTTTTGCCATACTTCTATGTCCAGGTTGCTATAGTTCTGAGATGGGGACACAATCCAAGCAGGAGTACTTCACCCAGTGGGAAATCCTACCCCTGGGAGCCCTTTTGTGTTTTTGTGAGTCTATTATAGCCCAGGCTACCCTCAAACTACTATGAACTATCCTCCTGCCTCAGGCTCCCCAGTGCTGGGATGATAGACGTGTGCAACCACACCTAACTGTTGTTTCCCACTTGTTGAGAGAGGGTCCTGCCACGTAACTCTGGCTGGCCTTGAGCTCCTGACAATCCTCCTGCCTCAGTTTCCTGAGTGTCTTCTGCATAGGGCGCCCCTGCTTTCTGCGAGCTCAGCTGGGAGCAGCACCCGCCGCCGTTGCAGGTAGGTTTCAGCTGCGGTGAAGTCGCTGGCCATGGCGTTCACGCCCACGCTGAGCCCCTCCAGCCAGTGGGTAGCCGCCCGGCCACCGCGAGCGCTCGCACCGGCCGCCCTGGCCTGACGTGGCGCCGCCCGCCGCCCTAGGCGACTGCGGACCCCACAGCTGCGTTTTATACTATTCTGCCCGCCCAGCCTCCCTGCACACCTAGATCCTGCCCTGAACCTTTGTACGTGCAGAGTCTGAGGACTCTGTCGTCCTCTCCTCTACCCCCAAATGTCACCACCGAGGAGTGCCAGGTCACCTCCAGCTTTGTTTATTTTTGCCCCCTTCCCCAGTTCTCACCGTGTAGCTAGGAAGCTCAGAGATCCTCTGCCCCCCAAGTGTTGGGATCTAAGGCATGCAACCATACCCCGCCTTGCTTATTTCTCGTGCTTCTGTTTGGCTCCCAGGGGACAGGATGATACCCTATTATTCCCCAGGCCCTCATGGGCAGTCTCTGGAGGGAGCATTTATGGAGCCCCTACCCTCTGGCCACGTGTAGGGGATGGGCTAGGCCTGCCTCTCCCTGATAGACACCTGCCCTGCCGCACTGCAGCAGGGGCATGAAGCCCAGTTCCACCCAACAGATCCCTCCCTACAGATTTCTTGTTATGGAGATCAAGCTGGACCTCCAGGAAGCCAGCCACAGGTCCACTATCTCCCAAGACGCCTTATCAGCGGCTCCAGTTGGTCCTGATTGGCCACCTATCCCTGTCAGAAATCCCAGTGGTCTCTGAGGGAGAAGCCTGGAACCAGGGCCTGGAGGGACCCCATCATTCTGCTTGACCCCAGCCTCCCACCACCTCCAAGTCTGGCCCTCCATGCCCTCACTCTGACCTCAGGACCCTTGCTGTATGGCTGCAGGCAAGTGGCCTCACCTGTCTGAGCCTGTATATTACTCCAGTCAGACCCTGAAGGAAGGGCATTGTGTGTAACGGGTACTCAATGCACGTGAGGTGACCCCACCATGCAGGATCCCTCAGGCTGAGGCATCCACCTCCTCTGGTGAGATGCTCAAGATCCTCCCTGCCATGTAAACAGAAAATGGGTTGGTGGCTCCTGATTTACTTAGAAATGGCAAGGGGCCCCTGCTGCTACTCCTTACCCTCCTGGGGCTTAGGACAGCCAAGGTGGCCATCAAGATCCCATGGTCCAGCCTTAGGGGAATGAATGCCAGTTTTCTCGGCTCAACTCCTCCCAGGCTTGCAAGTCGAGAGGTCCGGCAGTCCAGAATGGCAAGGAGCTAGCCATGACCACATGAGGGCCAAGATTTAGCAGTCTGGTGACCAGCAGGCAGTCATCTGCAGTCTGACCCCACGGTGGGCAGCCAGTGGCCTGGTGGGCTCTGGTTGGCTGGGGCTGGGTGACCGGGCCCTGGCCAGGATGGTGGCAGAGGGCATATGGCTTGGGCGATGAGGCCCGGCAGGGCCTGCAGGGAGGCACCCAGGGTGTCCAGGCGACTCTCCAGGGCAGCTAGGCGCGCCTCCAACTCCTCTTGCTGGACCTGCAGCTCGGACACCACTTCACATGCGATGCTTTGTGCCTGCAGAGATGGATAGGCCGAGTGACAAAGGGAGGAGCCAAGGGATGGCTGAAGACAGAGGGCTAAGGACGCCAGGGGCCACCATGAGGATCAACAGAGCAGGGGACAGGAAAAATTTCTGTTAAAGCAGCTGGTGTGTGTGAGAGAGACAGAGACCATGGCCTTGGCCAGCAGGGGCGCTGGAAGTTCTCTGTGGGCACTAACCGCAGGGGGCGCACGAGCCAACAGCATGCCAGAATCTGCTCAGGCCACTGTCCTTTGGGCTGCCAGCTCTCGCCATGCTGTACCTCACCTGTCCCCACTCTTTTTTTGTTTTTTTGAGACAGGGTTTCTCTGTGTAACAGTCCTAGTTGTCCTGGAACTCGCTTTGTAGACCACTTTGACCTCAAACTCACAGAGATCCTCTTGTCTCTGCCTCCCAAATACTAGGAGGTGTGTGCCACTACCACCCAGTACCAATCCCCACTCTTAAAGAAACCAGGGTGTGACATTTGGAGATGCCCGAAACTGCAGTCAGGTGGGACCCTCTGTTATTTTAATTTTTATTTATCACCATGTAGCCCTGGCTGTCCTGGAGCCTGCTAACCTCTGCCTCTCAAGTGCGGGGGTTAAAGGCTGCACCACTAGACCCTGCTTGACGTTTTACTTATTTAGTTTTGGGTTTTTGAGGCGGGGTTTCTCTGTGTAGCAGTCCTAGCTGTCCTGGAACTCGTTTTGTAGACCAGGCTGGCCTCAAACCCACAGAGATCCACGTACCTCTGCCTCCTGAGTGTTGTCTTTTCATTTTTATTTATTTATTTGTATGTCTATTTTGAGACATACATGTCTGCAGGTCATCCTTGAATTCAAAGCAATCATCCTACCGTACCTTCTGAGTACTGGAATAAACAATGTGAAATGATTCACTATGACCTTTGACTAACATCTCTGAATGCTAGAAACTGAGGCAGGAGGATCAAGAATTCTAAGTTTGTCCTTGTCTACAAAATGAATTCCAGGTAAACTGGGCTACATGATAACCTGTCTCAAAAACCAACAAGAATTTAACAACTTCAGAAAATATTACTGGGGCCAGGCAGTGGTGGCGCATGCCTTTAATCCCAGCACTCGGGAGGCAGAGGCAGGCGGATCTCTGTGAGTTCGAGGCCAGCCTGGTCTACAAGAGCTAGTTCCAGGACAGGCTCCAAAGCTACAGAGAAACCCTGTCTCGGAAAAAAAAAAAAGAAAGAAAGAAAATATTCCTGGGTAGAACAGTGCTGTGAGGTGGAGCCCCTGCCTCGAATCCCCAGTGAGGAACTAGGGGTGTGGCTCAGGGATGGAGCCCCTGCCTAGAATCCTAGGCTGTATGTAAATTTAATACTGGGTCTCTATGTAGCTTAGGCCATTTCTGACCTCCTAGCCTCCTGCTTCAGTCTCTGAAGAGCCAGGTGTCCCTGGCTTGTAGTCCCATACCTGGAATAGTAATCATGAATTTATACAGTAGATCCAAGTTGACCAGAAACACTAGATGCCCTATTATGGGATCCCAGCCTCCTCTGATGGGACACTCCATCCTCTGGGTCTCCCTACCCTTCCCTCCAGTCCTACCCGTTGCTCACCTTGGCAAGGTCAGCCAGTGTGTTGGCTTGATCATTCACCTTCCCTTGCTCAATCTTCACACTCCGCAGCCTGATGAGACAGGGGCAAGGGCGGGTCAGGCGCAAGCAGGCTACAGGCAAGTCGGATCCAGATCAGGCCCAAGGACCTGGACACACCCACCCTTGGGATGGGCATATTCTCTGCCCACTAGGGACACATCTGTGGTATGCCCCTTCCCATGGGCATCGTGTTCCCCCAGTCTTCCAGTCAGTACAAGACTTACTTCTGAGCCCTGGCAGGAGCCGGCGGAGCAGAGATAAAGAGAAAAAAGCACAATGCGGTTTTAATGCCATGTAGCAACATGATAAGTGCCTACCAGCACCTGCCCCCAGGTGACACCCAGCGCCTGTCCCCAGGTGACACCCAGCACCTGCCCCCAGGTGACACCCGGTGCCTGTCTGTCCCCAGGTGACAAACAGCGCCTGTCTCCAGGTGACAAACAGCGCCTACCCCCAGGTGACACTCGGCACCTGCCCCCAGATGACACCCGGCACCTGTCTGTCTCCAGGTGACACCCAGCGCCTGCCCCCAGATGACACCCGGTGCCTGTCTGTCCCCAGGTGACAAACAGCGCCTGCCCCCAGGTGACAAACAGCACCTGCCCCCAGGTGACACCCAGCACCTGCCCCCAGGTGACAAATGGTGCCTGCCCCCAGATGACACCTGTCTGTCTCCAGGTGATACCCAGCGCCTGCCCCCAGGTAACAAACAGCGCCTGTCCCCAGGTGACAAACAGCGCCTGTCTCCAGGTGACATCCAGTGCCTGGCAGGGGGTCCTAGGCTGCTGAGGAGCTGCCACTTCCATGGGCAGGGATCTGGCCTCATAGGCGAGAGGTCAGCCCCTGGGGATGCCTCTGTGCCATCACCCCAGTGGCTTCAGGAGAACTGCCTGTCATTCACCCCACAGCCTGGAGGGGCAGGTGCCAGGTGCCTTGGCTCCAAGGGTAACTTGTTCAGAAAATGTCTTAGCGGGGAACTGAGGCTGGCAAGGGCAGCGCCACAGGTGTCGGCACAGGGACAGGACTTGACCCCTGGAGGGGCTCTTGTGCCATGTTCTGCAGCTAAATCCCCCCAGAGGCCATGACTGCCTCTTAAGGCCCAGGGTGTGACCATCACAGGCAAAAAAGAAAAGAAAAGGGAAGAGGGGCGGGGCGGCAGACAGGCGAGCAGAACATTCCAGTACAGGGAGCCTGGTGAGCACAGAGGGCCAGGGTGCAGCTCTACAGGCAAGGACCATCAGGGCTGGGAAGATTCAGACCCACCCAAACCACACGTGCCCTCTGGGTACTTTTTCCAGGACTGTTTACTTTTTGGTTTTATTTATTTGATTCCTCAGGAGCTCAGTCACTAGCTCTACTGTGGGGCTCTCCTACCCGGTACCCCTTCCTCATACTGGCTCCCTCACCTCCCTGCCTCAGCCTGGGCTCTGCATCCTCCTTGCATGGCCACCCAGGAATCCCAGTTCATGCCCCTCCCGGCTCTAGACCCCAATTCAAACTTGTTTGTCTTCAATAACTGCTGTAGCATTTGGGGAAGGGCCATGGAGGTACAGGCGACCCCAGGGCACTGGTAACTCACACAGTGATGCCTGTACTTGGACACACGACCTCTCCCCCTCTCCTCCCTCCCCCCTCCCCTGACTTTCTTCTAGAATCTTTGCGCTGTGCACGAACATTCCTTGGGTCAGCTCTAGGGCACAGCCCTGTGTGGCTGAGAGCCAGGTCTGCAGGGAAAGGAGCTGGGAAGGTGCCAGACTTACTGATGGATGGCTTGGAGGAACTTACGCTGGTGTTTCCGAACCCGGCCTTGGTCTGGCTTCTTCACTAGCCTGCTGTGTTTGTAGATGAGCCAAGTCTCCCTGAGAACATTTGCAGCAGCATTTTTGACCTGGGGAGCAGAAGAAAACAGTTTCTTAGGGTCATTATTAGATGACCCAAAACTTCTGCAAACTTCTAGAACCCTCTGGAAATTCAACTTGTCGGGGCTCTGCTCTGTGAGCCAGCCGCGCATTTGACGCCCACAACTAATGCAACACAGGTGTCGGATGTCAAATACTGAAAATGGGAATTTAGCAACTCCATATCCCAGCTGCTTTGACTGCATTGGTTCTCAACCTTTGGGCAACACAGGTGTTCACTTATGATTAATATCTACTTTATGATGCAGTAGCAAGTTATAAATATGAAGTAGCAGCAAAAGTAATTGTGTGGTGGGGGACACCACAACATGAGGAAATATATTAAAGGGTCACAGCGTTAGGAAGATTGAGAATCACTGTTTTACAGGGGCTCACATAGCCCAGGCTAACCTGAAACTCACTATGTAGCTGAGGCTGGCTTTTCCTCTGGCTCTTGAGTGCTGCTGGGATGACAGACCTGGGGCACCATGCCTGGTTCATGTGGTGCGGGGTGAAACCCGGTGCTCTGCACTCTACCAACTGGGCACTAGCCACTCATTCATTTTATACTGAGGGGAAACTGAGGCACAGAAAGGGCAATGTACAAATGCTGAGAAGTTCATGGTGTGCACTTAGCAGCTTGATCCAAAGCTGGTAGCACTGTGTCGCCCTGTCCCCTCGGAGCTGCAGACACTTGTGTAGAGGGATCTTTTCCAGGGGTAAGCATTAGAATGTAAGCGCTGTCTCTCACTGCACTAGGGCACCAGTAGGATGCGTTAGTGTTTGCCAAAGGTGCCTGGACCTTGAAGAGATCATAGTAGAGAACAGTGATTGTTTTCTATTTGTAGAGCTGTTTTTCTGAAGGGGTTTTCCGTCCATTGCATGACTTTGGCACAAGCCTATCCTGGCACTCTTGGATGTCTTACATTATTGGGAACTGCAAATGGTACACAATAAAAACCAAGGATCGGCCAGGCAGTGGCAGCACACACCTTTAATCCCAGCACTCAGGAGGCAGAGGCAGGCGGATCTCTGTGAGTTCTAGGCCAGCCTGGTCTAAGAGCTAGCTCCAGGACAGCTAGGGGCTGTTACACAGAGAAACCCTGCCTCAAAAAACCATAAAAAAAAAACCCAAAGATGAAAAGGACATGATCGTCCCCTTCAGAGAGCACAGAGCATAGATCAAAGGAGCTTTGTTATGAGGAACTTGTACCCCAAACACAATCTTTGTGTACAATCCATGAATATGTTTCTGAACGGAGGTTAGACGTTCAGTTCACAGAAACTCTTCTGCCCTGCTACCAGGAAGCCCACAACTACAACTACATCCTGGAGTGACTCTCCTCTCAACTTCCTGGGTAACACAGAACACCTGGCACAGGTGGACATGGGGGCTGAGCCTGGTGCGGGTTTGGAATAGCTACTGTGTAACACACAGAGACAGGAGTGTGTCGCCAACGTGCTGACGCCTGCAAGGAGGGTCTCACCCGCTTGGTGAGCTGCGTGTCCATCATGAAGTTGTGCACGTGTTTCTCAGCCTTGGTGAGCTCCAACTTCCTGGCCACGACGGCCACCACGAGTGCAGTGCAGCCCGCTCCCTGTGTGGGGTGAGGGCATGTCAATCCCAACGCCAGGCACACCTCCTCCAGGAAGCCCTCCCTGGGCCCCGCCCCTCTGCCACAGTGGGAGAGGGTACTGCCAATACCCAAGGGGAGGCATAACAGACAATGCAAGAGAGCATCCTAGCAAGTCAGTCTCATTCCTGGTCAGGGTTAGTCTTTGGAGGACCATATTGATAAGGTCAAAGCAACTTTCTGGAAAATTCTGTGTGGAATACTACAGAGTCAGGACAAAGAACGGTGGAAAGATCCATACAAAGGAACTCCGCTGTGGGTTCTGACTCCGAAAGCCAGGCAGAGCAGCCTCAGATTCAAGGAGAAAATGGTGGGCACTGGACAAGAGGAAGACAAACGTGTGTCTGTGCCCAGAAAGGGTGGCGGGAGAGAGAAGGAAGCAGCAAGCCAGGAGCATGGGGCAGGAGGATCACTGGAGTCCAGGGGTTAAAGGGCTGCCTGGACCATAGTAAGACTGTCAAGATAAGGGCCTGGGGCATGGCCCGAACTGCTTGTTAGAATTTTTTGGAAGGAGTCATGATGGGAACCTCCTTTAGCTAACAGCCTTTGAGAGGCTGGAACAGGTGGGGCGTTTTGGGTACCAAAAAGCCCACGGGAGTGTCCACTCGGCCTCTTCCTGCACGCCACACCTGGATGTCGGACCCTGTTCCTGTTTCCTCGCAGTGATCCGTGAGTTTCCCTTTTAATAAAGAAAAACCTTAGTATACCCTATTTGGAGCTCGTGTGGGATTATTTGATTCGCGTTCCCCCATCTAACACATTCAGCTTCATGGGGCCAAGTCCACGCTTACCACGAACCCCTCGCCCCCTGCCATGCTCCCGGTTCACCAGCCCAGCGTGTTTCTCGCCAGCCTGCAGCCCACCTGCCGCTGCTTAGGAACCTGACTTTCCCGTTGAGGGGAATCACGGCTAAGGGAAAGCTTTGGGTGTCCTTATTCTGGCCACCAACTCTCTCCATGTATGGAATCACTTTAATTGTCCTTAATAACTGCTCTGATTTTGTTAAACAAAGCATATTTATCTAAGTAGGTGACAGCACGCGTGGAGCTGGTGCAGGGGGCTGCGTGGAACCCGTGCAGGGGGCTGCGTGGAACCCGTGCAGGGGGCTGCGTGGAACCCGTGCAGGGGGCTGCGTGGAACCGGTGCAGGGGGCTGCGTGGAACCCGTGCAGGGAGCTGCGTGGGACCCTTGCAGGAGGCTGCGTGGGACCGTGCAGACTGCACTGGTTCCCAGAGAACCACTGCTCCCAGAGAAGCCAGCAGGAGCCCTGCGCCACACGGCTGCAATTGGGACACCTGCTGGCCAATAAAGATTACTACACCTACTCCAATTCACTGTAATTGCCTAGGGCAGGTAAGGAAATTGTAAAATTTGAAAGTTATATGATTACTGACAATATTATCATTTGGGAATTTAATAACCATTGCTTACACCTTGGATGGTATTCTGCAAGGCTTATGTGATTTTCCTTATACATCCATTTATTTGATTTTGGGAGTTATCTTTGTTTTTCATATTATATCTTTAAGAAAACGGTTTGTATGTAATGGCATTTTGGGACCCTAGTTTATGTGGACGCACACCTTCCTAGGCTGCGATGGAGGGGGGAGGGCCTTGGACTTCCCACAGGGCAGGGTACCCTGCCCTCTCTTAAGGATGGAAGGGGAGGGAGGAGGGGTAATGGGGGAGTGGGAGAGGAATGGGAGAAGGGGAAGAAGTGTCAATTTTTGAATGGAAAAAGAAAAAAAAAAGAAAATGGTTTGTTAACAGAGCCAATAATGAGGAACATTTAGAAATGATACAGTCTTTACAGACAAGTAATGAACAGCTAGCTGAAAAATTAATACTATTGGAAAGGATAACATTAATTTTACAGACAAAATTCAATCCATGTTGAAGGGTGCTGAGAAATTACCTGAAAGAATTCATACTGTTGGGTTTAACAATCAGAATCTGTTGAAAAGTTATGATAGGTTAACGGATAGGGTATCTCTCCAGGAAGGCAGTATACACGCCATCCAAATGATATCCAAGGATGAGACGTTATCTTTACTGGACAAATTTCATACCTTGGAATCATCTGTGCAGTATAAGAACCAGGAGCTAAATGAATCATGAGGGCCCTAGAACAACACACAAGACTGGAGATTCTGACTTTACAAAACGCAGTGGTAAAAAGATTTGAAACAATTGCCCAGTGGTGGTGGCGCATGCCTTTAGTCCCAGCACTTGGGAAGCAGAGGCAGGCAGATCTCTGTAAGTTCGAGGCCAGCCTGGTCTACAAGAGCTAGTTTCAGGACAGGCTCCAAAGCTATAGAGAAACCCTGTCTCGAGAAAAAAAAAAAAGGATTTGAAACAATTGAGGAAAAATTGGAACTGATGAATAGGAAGAAAAGGTACAAGAATTGGATTTAGCCTCACCAGTATGGGTAAAACTCAGGGATGACATTCCCAGAGTTTTAACTGCTTAATCGCCAGTATGGGTCAAAGTCAGGGATGACATTCTCAGAGTTTTAACTGCTAATCTCCTCTGAAAAGCCATCTGGTACAAAATACCCTAAGGTAGTCAAAGAATATAAATGGCAACCTATAGGTATAAGCGATCTAAAGGAAATTAAGCAAGGCTTGCAGTCACCATTTGTTAGGGAAATGGTGAAAATGTGGGCTTCAAGAAATAAGGCTGTCCCACATGATTAGCTTCAAATAGTCTCAGCAGTCCTAGAAGATGGACCCCAGCTTCTATGGAAATGCTATTGTTGGAAAGAGGCAAAAATTTTGAAACAACAGGGAAAAGCAAAAGGATTTGAGGCTTCCCAAGATCAAATTCTTGGTGAGGATCATGACTCTGATCCTCAGGAACAGGCTCTTTATGATGAACGCACCTCATCCCTATATTGCACAGCAGCTTTAAATGCTTGGGACAGGGTTCAGGAACCAGGAAAGAGGGCTGAGTCATATATTAGGGTTAAACAGGGCCAGAGAGAACCCTTTAGTGACTTTTTATCAAGATTAACTAAGGCTATACAAATAGGAGTAACAGACCCAGAAGCTAGATGAGTACTTATTGAATCTCTGACTTTTGAAAATGTCAACTTAGAATGCAAAAAGATCCTTGGACCTTTAAAGGTCAGATCAGAACCAAGAGATGAATAGATACTGCATACAATGAGACATTTGACTATGGTACTGAGGCTTGGGTAGGAGAAGCATTTCCAATGGTATGAGGAGACACCAAAATGCCAAATGTTCAAATTGTGGTAGAATAGGACATCTGAGAAGGGATTGTAGGAAAGGAATTCCTAAGAATAATGTCTCCTCTGGGAATGCAAGAATAGATGGTCTCAATCTTCTGGAATATGTGGGAAAAAGCCGACATTGGACCAATGAATGTAGATCAACAAAAGACAGACAAGGCAACCTGATACCATCAGGAAACTCCTTGAGGGGCCTCTTGCAGGCCCCCAGGTCAAATGTGGCCCAGTCATTCCCACTCACTGTGGAGGACATGTCTCACCAGGAAAATTAGAAAATCTAGTGCCTACTGTAAAAAAACCATACTGTTCTGGATGATGGAATAGACATGGAGGATGAACCAAAAACTCCAGTAGGAAACAGGAAACGTATATTTTGGCAGACTTATATAAATTATCAAAGACCAAAGCTAAGAGTGCATATAAATAACATTGTCATTGAGGGCTTACTGGACACAGGTATGGACGTGACTATCATTACTCCAGAATCTTGGCATCCAAATTGGCCTCTTGAAGAGGCAGATGTTCAATTCCTAGGAATTAGAACCCTATGTCAAGTGAAACGAAGCACGAGATGGGTTGAATGCACAGGGCCAGAAGGACAGAAAGGAAGGCTGAACCACATGTAGCTAATATCGCTGTGAATTTATGCGGTCATGACCTGTTGCAGCAATGGAATACATAGATTAACATTCCTGAAGTCCCCAAAATTCATGTTTCTGGGAAGGTTATGATAAGGTACTATAAACAAATGTCCCCAGCTATTAAGACTTTACAAGAACACAAAGCAACTAGCAAATATTCAGAGGTACTTACAGCCCCACCTTTAAAATGGTTAACTGAGAAACCAATATGGGTTAAACAATGGCCTTTAACAGAAGACAAACTGCAGGCTTGAGAACAGTTGGTACAGGAGCAAATAGATGCTCACCATATTGAAGAATCAACCAGCCCTTGGAGTTCTCTTGTATTTGTTGTTAAAAAGAAATCTGGTAAATGGAGAGTGGTGACAGATCTTAGAACTGTCAACAAGGTTATCCAACCTATGGGCCCCCTACAATCTGCAATTCCTTTGCCTTCTCTGTTACCAAAATAGTTATTAATCTAAAAGATTGTTTCTTCACTATACCTGTATAAGAAAAGGATAGAGAAAAATTTGGCTTCACAGTGCCTAGTGCCTACTTATAATAATTCTCAGCCTACTAGGAGATACCAGTGAACTGTCCTCCCACAGTGAATGCTCAATAGCCCCAGCCTGTACCAATATTTTACAAGTCAGCCATTGGAAATAATACATAAATAGTTTCCTAAATCTATAATTTACCATTACATGGGTGACATTTTGCTATCTAAGTCAAATGCAGATACCTTAGAAAGAATATTTGAAGAAGTAAAGAAAGTTTTTCCTAAATGGGAATTACAAATTGCTCCTGAAACAATACAGAGAGGAGATTCAGTCACTTAGGTTATAAAATAGGTTTACAAAAAATTAGAAACACAAAAGGCACAAATTAGGAGAGACCAATTGTGGACTCTTAATGACTTTCAATGATTGTTAGGAGACATTTCCAGTCTACAAGTGGCTGTTGGGTTAACACCTGATCTAATAATTCAATTAAACAAAACTTTCGATGGTGATAAAGACTTGAATAGTCCCAGGGAATTAACATCTGAAGCTGAAAAGGAATTGATTGTTGTTGAAGAGAAATTACAGGAGGCACATGTGGATAGGGTGAATAGAAATCTTAATTGTATTCTAGCCACATTGCTTTCCAGAATTTCCCCTCCAGGAATTTTAATGCAGAGGGAAGATATTATCTTAGAATGGATCTTTTTACCACATAAACCAAGTAAAAAAATTAAAAACTTATGTGGAGAGGGTCCCTGAATTAATTATAAAAGGAAAATTGAGAATTTGTCAATGAGCAGGTATAGACCCAGCAGAGATTATGGTTTTTTTAATTGCTGATGAAATTAAAAAATTATGGGAACACAATGAACCATGGCAAAGAGCTTGTGCTAATTTTTAGGGGAGATTAATAGCAATTATCCCAAAAGCGATAGAATTAACATTATAAAGAGAACTACTTGAATTCTTCCTGAATTGTATGTGACACACCAATAACTGGAGCCTATACATTTTATACCGATGCAAATAAATCAAGAAAGGCAGGTTACAAATTAGAAGATTTAAATAAGGTAGAACAAAGCCCTTATAATTCTGTCCAAAAGGCAGAGCTATATGCTATTCTCATGGTAATAAGGGATTTTAAAGAACCTCTCAATATAGTCTCTTCCTGCATGCCACATCTGGATGTAGGACCCTGTTCCTATTTCCTCTCTGTAATCCGTGAGTTTCTCTTTTAATAAAGAAAAACCTTAGTATGCCCTATTCGGAGTAGTGTGGGATTATTTGCTTCTGATGCGTTCTGCTTCAGAGTCATGCTTTTTGTTTTTTGAGACAGGTTCTCACTATGTATCCCTGGCTGTCCTGGAACTCACTCTGTAGACCAGGCTGGCCTCGAACTCAGAGATCCACCTGCCTCTGCCTCCCAACACTAGGATTAAAGATGTTTGCCATCAAGCCTAGCAGTTGTGCCTCTAAAGCCGTGTCCACTCTGGGATTGTGGTTAACCAGAGAATGTAGTTCTGTGCTCCCTCCAGGCCTCTGGGGCTCCAGGCCAGGGCCCATCCTTATTTTTCTCTTTCTTCTTTTGTGGAACTCAGCCAGTGATGCCCAGATGCCACGAAGCCTTCTGGGGAGAAAGGAGCACGTGAGCTGGGCCTGGCAAGAGTGAGCTGAAGTCTATTGTGGATCGGAACTTTTTTAGTTTAGCTTAATTTTGTTTTGAGACAAGGACCT
This sequence comes from Ondatra zibethicus, assembly GCA_004026605.1. Taxonomy (NCBI): domain Eukaryota; kingdom Metazoa; phylum Chordata; class Mammalia; order Rodentia; family Cricetidae; genus Ondatra; species Ondatra zibethicus. The sequence continues at coordinate 55,969 of PVIU01003486.1, forward strand.
AAAGCGGAAGCTGCCATCCTGTCTCAGTGTCCCACGTGTTGGGGTGACAGGCTTGCACCAGCATGCCTGGTGGTGATCCTGTTTTTGCAAGAACACATCATTGTGCTTCAACAAGAATAGTGGCTTAGAAAACTTGTTTAGCCTATGGCAGTGGCACACACCTTTAGTCCCAGCATTCGGGAGGTAGAGACAGAGGGAGGGACCTCTGTCACTTTGAGGCCAGGTCACACAGTGAGGTCTCAAACAAACAAAGACAAGAAAACTGCTGCTTGAACCAGCGAGAAGGACTCAGGTATCCCAAGTGGACACCCACCAAAGGTGAGAGCCTTTTCTGCCTGAGCTTCTAGGGTCGTGAGACAGACTTTTAGAGGTGCCCATGGACCACACAGGCTCCCTGGGATCAGATGTAGGGCCAGCTGGGGCTTCTAGGCTTGGTGAAATGTGCCCAGAACTCACTAAACAAAACCTTGCGACATGCAGAGCAAAGTAAGGGCTGAGGTCCCTGTCTCCAGGTCATGTACAGCCAGGGGCTTCTGCACTCACCATGATGCCTGTGAGCAGACACACGCCCTTCCCACAGTAGGTGTGCGGCACCATGTCCCCATAGCCGATGGACAAGAAGGTGATGGAGATGAGCCACATGGCTCCCAGAAAGTTGCTGGTCACTTCCTGCTTGTCATGGTACCTGGGGTTGTGGACAGACAGAGCTTGGTCATCCATGCTACCCTCACCACCACCATCCTAACAATGGGGACAGAACTCGGGGGCTCGTGTTTCCCTGGATGTAAGGCCCTGGTGCAGGCTGGGATGGGGCACCGTGCCCTCTTCCTCCGCATGGTCTTTCCAGCCTCTCCCTTCCCTGAAGCCCACTCTGCACCCCACCACGTCTGCCCTCCCTAACCCTGTGACAGTACCAAGGATGGCCCAAAGACACAGTCACATAGGGAAGACAAGCACATAGGTTAGACACCAGGAAGCACATCCCACATCACAGCCAGCGAGGCCTGAGGAATGAGGTCTGGGGGAGACAAAAGGCCAGCAGTTGGCTGTAACATAAGGAGAGGGGAGAAGGGCGCTGAGGGAATGCTCTCCCCAGCCTGAGGCCTGGGTGTGGGCAGGGCGATAGTGGACAGTGGAGCGGCCAGGAAAGGCAGCCTGAGACCTCACCTACTGGAGCTGTGGAGCCTGGGTGCACTGCCTGGGACTGGCATGACAGGAAGTTGGCTCTTGGGGTGGTGGTGAGGGACTTACCCACAATCCCGAGTTTTTCAGAGTTCATTCTGGTTTTGGTTTTGTTTTTTGTTTCGATTTTTTGAGACTTGGTTTCTCTGTATAGTTTTGAAGCCTGTCCTGGAACTAGCTCTGTAGACCAGGCTGCCCTCGAACTCATAGAGATCCACCTGCCTCTGCCTCCTGGGTGCTGGGATTAAAGGCGTGCCCCACCATGCCAGTCAGAGATCATTCTGTGATTAGTTATGATTTTGATTTTTTTTTCTTTTTGAGACTGGGCATCATGTAGCCCAGGCTGGCCCCAATCTTGCTATGTAGTCAAGGATAACATTAAACTCCTGATCTTCCTGCCTCCATCTCCCTAGTGCTGAGCTTTGTCCCCAATCCAGACTGTAGCTACAGAGATGCTTCAGGGTGATCCAAGTGTAGGGATGAAAAATGCTGGGACAGGGCTGTGAGGTCACAGCAAGGCAAGGTGGCAAGCAGTGGTGGCCTGGTGCTTAACTCAGGCTCCCAGCTCAGAGGGCAACACGAGGAGAGCCCTAAGTCCTGCTCTCACCAGTAGGGGCGGTGACAGGGATAGCAGTGGACATCAGAGAGACATCCCTGACCCCAGAAGACAGGAAGATGGGGTGAGCGTGGCTCTCTCACCAAGGCCTTTCCTGACTAGGCACAGAGCAGATGAACCTCACAGTCACCAAGGCACATCCTGTGACCCCTGAGGACCTCAGTCTCCTCCTCTGCAGCTTCCTCAGGCCCATGGGTGACCTGGGACTCCTGGTCCCCAGAACTTAGCTGAAAAAGACTCTGGGCTCTGGGGTGTTCCTTGTTCCCAGCCATGCCCACCTTGGAAGCCAGCTTCCCTCCCTCACAGCTAATCTTAAACTCTTGGCTGCTGGGACAGCGGTGGCAGCTTTGTGGCTGGGGTTGCAGGTGGCAGGGGGAGGGACTGGAGGCAGTTCAGCCGAGGGTGGGACTCACATGTTCCCCCTAGAAATAAGAGTGGGGTGTAAGTGCAGGGACCAGGGGTGGGGGACAACTCTGAGCCTGCGGCCATTTCTGCTGGGCTGATTTCAAAGGCCAGTGTGCGATGCCTGGAGAAGGTCAGGGATAGAGTAATGGGTTTCCAGAGGGACAACGGAGGCCAAGGACATGGCAGGAACAGACACAATCCTCAGTCATAGATACTGAGGTCCACCCTGCAAGGGTCACAGGATGGAGGAAGAGACTTGGGGTCAGTTGGGGCTGGAGGATGGGAGGGCTGTCTGGAATGAGGTGGGGACCTGGGGTCTGGGTTCAAGGAGGCGGCCGGCAGTCACCTCTCACACACACGCACTGTCCAGGCTGCGACAATCCAGGAGGAGATGCTGAAGACCAGCAGTGCGGTGCCAGGGCAGATGGTCATGAGTGTCTTGGTGACGAACCGCGTGTTGAAGGTGACACGGTTGAGGGCCCCGATGCTGCGGCTGGAGGCGTCAGTGAAGATTCGACTGTGTAAGAGCATGACCCGAGCCAGCAGGTAGAGGCGCAGGAACATGGGGATGGACAGAAGCACGTCCAGGTCCGCCTCAGCCGCTGACGGCACCAGCGAGAAGGCCAGCCGCGCTGTCCACGTGAAGCGGTAGTGGCCGGGCACCGGGTGGATGGCACACACGGCTAGCTCCAGCGAGATCAGGGACACACGTTCCCATGTCATGGCGATGCGCCAGTCATCGGCACCGTTGTCCACCAGGAACAGCTGCAGGAAGGGGATGGCTGGGTGGGTCCCCAGAGGATGGGGCCACCCCTCAGCGGGAGCGCTGGCCTAGGCGTCAGCCTCACCCAGCTAAGGAATTTGGACAAAAATCTTTTGTTTTTGTATTTTTGAGAGAGGGTCTCATGTAACCCAGGCTGGCCCTCAACACCTATGTAGCCAAGGATGACCCTGAAGTCCTGATCCTCATACTTCAGCCTCCCAAATGCTGGGATGGCAGGTGCAGAATACCCAATCTGGCTGGTTTGTTCTGCCCGTTGGGCTGACCTTAGACCATCAGCAGCTCTGCCTCAGCCTCCAAAGGATGCTGGGTAATGTGATGCAAGTCTGGTGATGCCGCCTCCACTGCCCACATCTGACCTCATCACTGTTAGCTCTCACCTTGACTCCCCTCGTCCTGCAGTCCAGAGTCTGTTCTTTCTAGCAATTTCCCTATCCTGGAGCCTTCTCAGCAATACAAAGCTACGCCCATGGCTTTGGACCCCTCAGCCTCCATCCCTCAGCCTCGGGTCAGAACACTGCAGGTGGAGATGAAGGTTTCTCAGGCATCACCCAGCATACGGGGGTGGCTGGAGGGGATCGGGCATCACCCAGTGTAAGGGGGTGGCTGGAGGGGAAACAGGTCTTGGCTGAGCACCCACTGTCCTCCCAGCAATGACAGGAAAATCAGTGGCTCCAGCCTGGGCTATGTGAGGTCTCAAAAAACAGAAACCACTGCCTGGCAGTGGTGGCGCACGCCTTTTATCCCAGCACATGGGAAGAGAGGCAGGCGGATCTTTGAGTTAGAGGCCAGCCTGGTATAAAGCAAGTTCCAGGATAGCCGGAACTTTTACACAGAGAGACCCTGTCTTGAAAAAACCAAACCAAACCAAACAAACAAACAAACAAAAAAATCCCAGAAAACAATCTCCTGAAAAACAGACAGGGTGGGACATTGGGGGGTTGAGGGTGGGGCACTATCCCAGAAACCTGCTCTGTTCCGGGTCATGCCACCCTACCCTGTGCTGGGTCACGCGTCCGAGTACCAACCTGGATCTCGCGGGCGTGGTAGAGGACAACAAGGCCCAGCAAGATGAGAGTGGACAGGCTGATCAGGCATTTCAGGGCAAACGAGCACAATGACTCCTGCACACAGAGAGGGGACACTGCATGGCGTCACCAGCCAGGCAGCAGTTAAGTTGGGACAATTGCTACCCAAATGGGGAGATCTGTGCTTGTGGCTTCCCCTACTCCAAGTCCCCAGGGCTACTAGGGCTGCCATGTAAAGGCCCTGACGGTGCCAGGAGGACAGCCCCGTGCCTCACACCTCTGCGGTTCATTGCAACTTCTGCGTGCAGCCACGTGTACCCCCTCCTACAGCCCCAACCCCAGGCTGAGCAGATGGGGGACAGGGCCTACCTTGGTATACACACCCCAGGACAGCTCTGTTTCTGTTACCATGACGACAATCCCAAACATGCCAAAGATGAGAGCGTAGTCGCTGAGGCGTTTGCGCTTCTCGAAGAGGGCTCTGCGATGACCAAGGCGGTGGCTGACCGTTGGGGGCTTCCCGGAACCCGGCCGGGCCTCATCTGCCTCTTCCTCCTCTTTCTCCTGCTCCTGGGGATGGCCCCTAAGGTCACCAGGTGACAACAAAGCAGGCTGGCCCTTGGCCACCATCTGTAGGCCTGGGCCTTGGGCACCTGGCTGTGGGGGGCGGCCTGCCTCAGGGTCCACAGGCTCCCAGCCCAGGAATCCATGTCTGCTGCCCAGAGGCTGCCCCACACTGCCATTGTGGCTGCGGCTACTCATGGCCACCTGCCTCCCTCGGCTGGACTTGCAGCAGGCCCGTGGGGGCCCGGCATGGCTCAGCAGCAGGGCTCCCGTACAGACCTGTGAGATAGAAAACAGTGGACATCACCATGGCATTCCAGGACATTCTAAGGCCCAGGAGGATCCAGAATGCACTGCCCATCTGAAAAGGGCTGAAGCCAGTGTGTGCCTCCAAAGCCTGCCCTTGCAGACACCAGCACGCTCAGCACCCACCCTGGTCCATGAGTACCCCCTTCCCCTCAAACTGCTGAACTGGTATCAGGTGACGTGGTGCCCTGTGTGTCCACAAGGCCTGCTGCATACCACTTTCCACGCTGCATGGATGAAGATGCAATTTGGGGCTGTGACTCAGCTGCCCGACACACGTGCCAAGCGCAGCCCAGGAGCTGCCATGTTCATTCCCCTGAGACAGCCTCCTCCTGGACACAGGGGGAGGCTCCACAGCGGGCAGAGGGACTCCACATGGTGACCCACCAGTCCTCGACTCACTCTGCATTTTGAGCCTCCAGTTAGAAGGACTGTCTGTCGCCCCAACACAGGGGACTCCTTATCCCATTCATAAAGACAGTAAAGTCGAGGGAGGTCGGGCTACACAGCCACACCATATTAGGGCAGAGGCTAGTGAGCTCTGCCAGCTGTGAGAGGGAACCAGCCTGGTCCTGTTGAGCTGTGAGCTGGGGACACCAGACTGGTGACTATCCGGCGCTTCCTTCACCTGGCCTGAAACACCAGCTCAGCACCCCCCAAACCGGCCCTCTGTGGGTTCATTCACTTTTATTTACTTTAGGGATGGGCTGTGATGCCCAGGATGGCCTTGAGCTTGCGACCCACACCAAGTTCTGGGGTGCCAGGTGTATGATATATATCCCAGCCATCTAAGCAACTGGGGAGGCTAAGGCAGGAAGCTCTGGACTGCAAGGCCAGCCTGTGCTACATAACAAGTTTGAGATCAACTTAGGGTACACGAGATCCTAACTCAAAATAAAATACAATAAAATTGGATCAATAGGTGTCCCTTGCTGTGAGTCTCAGGAGGGACTCACCTCCCCGCACCCCTTCACAGGAACCACACAGTGAAAATGGACTCCCGGGACACTAGACCAGTGTGGGGCCACCTCCCCAGCAGCCAGAGGATGGATGGGGCGGAGGAAGGAACCCAGATCCCCCCTCAGCAGGCTCACTGGCTCCTCAGGATGACCCGCTCTGCTTGCCCTTTGCCCACCGGCCACCAGGGAGCTTACTGAGCCAGACTGGCAGCCAGAAGCTGTCACAGAGTACCCTGACCCCGGTGCAGAGTGGCCCGCGAGAGCGTGCTCAGTTCACCGGCTGTGCCACATTCACCCTTGTGCACGGGTTTTGTGGACTCAGAGTCCCCGACTCGTAACCTTCCTCACCAGGACGTGCTCCCCCGCTCTCCTGTATCCCTGACCCTGACCCCGCGCCGACACCATCCCCAGCTGCGTCCCCAGCCGCGTGACCCAGGTGCTTGCGATTACCGGCCTCCCGCTTCCTCAAGCCAGTACCTGCGGGCGACGGCGGGGACCTGCACCCCGCGTGCCAGCACGTCCCCGCCGCGGCTGGCCGGGGTGGGGGGCGGCACCAGCCCCTGATGAGTGGCGCCTTGGATTGGCTGAGAGCTTCAGGCCCCGCCCCCGTGACCCCGCAGGCCCCGCCCACGCTTAAAGCTCCCTCCTGGCAGCTTGGCAAGAACGGGGAACACAGGAGATGGACAGCTGTGCATGGGCGGCCCGTTGTTGCAGGATGTCCTGCACACTGGGAATCTCATCTTTGGGAACAGACAAGCCTGCTCACTTCAGGGATTCCCCAGTCCTGAACCCCAACAGCCTCATCCAGGTTGGGGAGACCCCCCCTCTAACCCTCCCTCATGCAAGTTTTGTTTTGAATTAAGGTCTCATGTAGCCTAGGATGGCCTCAAAATCACTGTGTAGCCCAGGCTTCCCTAGAACTCACGAGATAACCTAGGTTAGCCTTAACGGGCTTTGTAGCCAAGACTGACTCCTGCTCCTTCTGTCTCCATTCCTGGGCCCCAGCAGGGACAAGCTGGGCAACCCCACCCAGCTGCTCCAACGTTTTTGTGGTCTTGTGCTTTTTTGATAGGGTCCCACTCTGTAGCCAAGGCTGATCTTGAACTCACTCACTGAAATCCTTCTGCCTCAACCTTGTTAGGGTGCTGAAGTGACAGGTGTCTCCTAAGACACCTCAGGGAACAAGGAATAGCCCTATTCTTCCCCTGCCATTAACTGATGGCTGTGGAGCTCTAGAGCCTTGGGTCCTCCGGGACAATGCTTCCTCCTGTTCTCTCAGCACAACTCAGAGTCCTGCAGAAAGGACTGAGAGACAGGTCTGTGGCCAGAAAGTGGCGGGAGTTGGTGACTGCAGAGCCACCAACGTCTCAGCTCCAGATCAGCCACTGACACAGTGACCATCCAGGTGTGGGTCACTGCCACATCTGTCCACACAGATGGAGCCAGGTAGGACTAGCTTGGGGTTCCCAGAGACACTGGAGTGACAAGCCTTTGCAACCCTGCTGGGGCCCAGGAGCACCATGTTCTGTCTCCAGTCGCTGAACTTCTGGCCCAGTGGGCCACCTTACCCTTGAGGCCACAGGCCCGTCTCACTGAGTGTCACCTACTTGGACCACCCAGGAATCATTTTTTTGCCCTAGAGAAAGGGTCTCATGTATCTGAGGCCAGGCTAGAAATCACTGTAGCTGAGGATGACCTTGAACTTCTGACCCTCCTGGGTGCTGGGGTGAAAGGCCTGTGCCATCAGGCTCCATTTAAGCAATGATCGAACCAGGGCTTCATAAACACTAGGGAAGCCCTCCATCAGCTGGGCCAGGAGCACTCTCCAACTAAGCTATAACTCTACCAACTGAGACACAAGCACTCAACCAACCAAGCCTCATCTCCAGCCTCTTTAATGCACACTGAGTGAGCAAGCTGCCCACAGTTCCCAGGGAGTGGGAACATGCCCTTGTTTGTCCCTGCCCAGGTAGCCCTCCTTCAGGTCCGCCTCACCATGCATCCCCACGGTGCCCACGGCCAACCGTGGCCCCTCCCACAGCCTCAACAGCCACTTCTGCCTCGGAGATGCTTCCCTTTTCCTCTCCAGAGCCACCTTGCCTCAAGGAGTCCCTCCATGAGGTATCCTAGCAACCATTTGGGATGGCCCTGAGGCCTGCGGGAACCTCAGCCCTGGGGACCCATGAGGCCAGCAGTGGCTATGGGACGGGGAGTGAACAACTGCACCTTCATCCTAGCTCTGGGTTCCAGGGAGCTATGGAGGGGACCTGAGGGTACATGTACTTGAGACACCACTGTGACTCCCATGACAGGAAATAGCCTTGGAAAAAGTGTCCTCTGGAGACTTCTGGACAGCAGGCCCCTCCTGTGGGCTGCAGTGACAGCAGGACGCCGAGACATGGGAACCTGGTCAGGCCTGGAGGCGCCAGAGACTTGGCTGATGCCCGAGGTGGCCTGGCTACACACTCTCCTCTGAACTCCATTCCCCACCAACTGAAATCAGCTGGGAAGGGAGGCACGCACAGTCATCCCGGACTGGAGGGTCAGGAGTTAAAGGCTAGCCTTCCCTACATAGACAGGGAGTCATCCTGGGCTATAGCCCTGTCTCAAAATGAAAACGCAGAAAAGGTGGGAGGAGGCTGGTCATGGCTGCGCTGGAGTGGGGTGTGCAAAGGCCCTGGGGCAGAAGGGGAGAGGTTAATTACGAGCTTGGGACACACATATTGGGGAAATGATTCTGGGCTATCTGGGGCTCGGAGGCCTTGGACCCCTCCTGTGTACAGAGCTTGTGTTCTCGGGGAGAGTAGAGGCCTCCAACAAGCCAGACCTCAGCTGGAGAGAACCAGACCCTGGGAGACAATGGGAGGCCAGTGACAGGGAGGCACTGGGTGGCACTTACTGCCCAGCCCTCTCCCAGAAGGAGCCCCCAGTGACAGGCACTGCAATTAGACACTGAGCAGCTGTTGAAGCCCCAGTCCCTCCCCCTGCAGCCAGCAGACCCACCCTTTGTCCCCACACTCAAGGCCGAGGCCACCAACGACTTCCTGCAGGCTCAGCTCAGTTGAGGCCCAGTTTCAGCAGTAACCTGGAGCCCAAACTTCATAGTGAGGCCTTGTTCAGAAGTAGTGTTTGATGGGTTATTGTTGTTGTTTGTTTGTTTATGGGTTGTTGTTGTTTGTTTTGCTTTAAGACAAAAGGTCTCAGTCTGAACTGTATACACAGTGTTTAGCAAAGGACCTTACATATAGTGACTAACTATGCGGTGTTTGTTGATCGACTAATATCGATCCCATGGAACTCAGTGCTGACCTTAGATGTCAGTCAGGAGTGGAGGTAGGAGAGGATAACATGGGAGTGGCAGGGTCTTCTGGACCTGCCTGAATGCCACCCTCCAGGTTGTGTGACACTGGGCAGGTCACCACCTTCTTCGAACTGGCTTTCCACTCCTGCTGGGAGGACAGAGCCAGGCACAGTCTGAGGTCACTGCTCCCAGGCCTTTTCCCTTTAAGCCTCAGGAGTTTTGTGGTTGTTTTTTTACAGGTTTTTAATTTTTTCCTTGGTTTTTTTTTTTCTGTTTGTTTTTTGAGACAGAATCTCACCATGGAGCCCTGGCTGTCCTGGAACTCACTCTGGAGACCAGGCTGGCCTCGAACTGACAGATTGGCCTGCCTTTGCCTCCTGAGCAGTGGGATTATGGTGTGTGCCTCCACGTCAGGCTAAAAATTTTTTAAAATTTAGGAATAGCAAGATGGCTCAGCAAGAGTACCCACTGCTCCCCCAAGGGTTGGGGTCCCCAGCACCCACATCAGGAGGCTTCCTCCCATAATTCCACCTGTACTGCTCATTGACACATGGATACAGACATATGCTTTAAAAGAATCAAAATTAATTCTCTAAAATTTTTTAATTGAATTTAAGTTTGTGTGTGTACATTTTTAAAAAATAGGAACAAGGTTCATATCACTCCATCCTCAAACTTGCTAGAGTCAAGGCCAGCCTCAGACTTCTGAGCCATCTGTATCCAACTGCCCAGTGCTGGATTTCAGGCCAGCAGAAAGGGCCTGACCTACTGGCTTTATTTATTTATTATATTGTGTGTGTGTGTGTGTCTCTTTCTGTCTCTGTGTGGGGTGTCTCTGAGCAGGCCAGAGGGTATCCGGTGTCTGTGGATCATCGTGGCTTTATTCCCTTGAGGCAGGGTCTCTCACTGAGCCCGGGACTAGGCTGGCAGCCAGCAAGCCTGCTATCCTCCTACCTGCTCTGGATTCAAGGCTGAGGTCACGGGAAGAGGCCTGATCACACCCTAGCCTCCCACGCTAAGCACTCTCTAACCACCGAGCTTCCTCCAGGTCCTGCCTTTGCTTTTTCTGTTGCTATTTTTTGAGACAAAGTATCAATGTGCAGCCCAGACTGTCGTCCAACCTAAAATCCACATGACTGCTTCCCAAGGGCTGGGATGAAAGGTTCCTAATCCCAGGCCTGGCAGTCATCAACTTTCCTATCCACAGAGGTGACCATGGTGAGGAAACTCAACCTGGGGTTCAAGGGGCTCTCAAGGCCACTAACCTGAGGCCTTTTTCTTAGTCCCTCGACGTTGCCCCTCTGCGGCAGGACAGCTGTGCCTGTGGCTCTTTTCTTCTCTGTGCCTATAAAGATCAGATATGGGTACCAGATGGGACAGTACCACAGTGTTCCTTTTTTGTTTTGTTTTGAGACAGGGTTTCTCTGTGTCACCCTGGCTGTCCTGGAACTCACTCTGTAGACCAGGTTGGCCTCGAACTCTGAGAGATCTGCCTGCCTCTGTCACCTGAGTGCTGAGATTAAAGATGTGCGCCACCACCGTCCAGCTAAAGATATTAACCCCTGCATTCTTTGAGGTTCATGGCTTTAGTTAAGTGTGGAGACACACAGCTGTGAGCCCAGTGTTTGAGGTGGGAAGATCTCAGGCTCCAGAACAGCCTGGGTGTCCAAGCAAGACACTGTATTTTTAAAAAAAAACAAAGAAACAAAAAATCTAAACAAACAAACAAGACCCCCAGGCTGGACAGGGTGGCCCAGGCTTTTAATCCCATCACTTAGGGGGCAGAGAAAGGCCAACCTCTGAGTTCAAAGTCAGTTGGGACTATGTGATGACTTTCTCCCAAAATACAATGAAATGCTTCATTTGTCAATGAGGCCTTGGGTGTCCCTAAGGCTACTCTAGGCCCATGCCAGAGAGGCCTCACCCCTGAGCCTTGGGCCCTGCATACTGCCTGTTCCCAGCATTCCCCATTTCCCTTCCACCTTCTGGTTCCTCCTTTGCTGCTGTGAACTTGAAAGTGACACTTCTCTCTTCCTAGGACGTGGGCAAGGGGCAGTGGCTACGGCTACATAGGTAGCTCAGGGGACTCTGGCTTCTGTTCTCTAGAGCAGACAGTGTCTGGGGAGGGCAGGGGTGCCAAGGTCACTCTGTCCCCTCCAGACACCTGCCGCCTGGGCTTTTCCCTGCTAAGGTTTCAGGCAGTCTCCAAGCTCCTTCGTAGCCAAGTAGCCAGGACATTTGTGAGCCCTGGGGACCCTAACTTAATCTCTGTACTTCCTGGGAACCAGTTTGAGGGACCTTACATCCCACGCTCAAGAGTGAAGGCAGGATGGGAAAAACCCAGACAGGACCCCACCCGAAGGAGGGTAGGCTTACGACTGCTCTGCCCCCTGCCTTGCTGGGTGACCTTGGGTGAGTACTAGCCCTCTCTGGACCTACCCACCGCAGGGGGCTGACACCAAGAAAGCAAGAGCTAAATTCTGTGGGTCTGTCAGGTCATCTCCGACGCTTCCATTCTCCACAGCTGGGGGAATCCCCGCCAAACATAGGCACCAATGCCCCAGGAAGGTCCTATAGGAAGTCTCGAGGACTGCCACCACGCTGTGTGACTAGCAGTCCCCAGGTCCCCAGCCTCATCCTGGAGCTCAGCCCCTTTCCCCCAGGGACTCAGGGCTTGTTCTGGGACAGTCTCAGCTTCCCGTGGTCTGGGAAAAACGAAGGGACACCCCGTGGCTCCCGCAGGTACCCGGACTTAGGAAGCCGCTTAAAGAGACACCCCCACCTCATCGCCCTGTCATTCCGCCACCCTCCCCCTGCTTCCGTCTGTAACTCACCAGCAGTCTCCGGCCTCAGCTACTGGAGTCCCTGCGTCCCGGCCCGAGAGCAAAACCAAGTGAACAGGCGGCCAGGCAAGGGCGTGAGAACCGAAGTGGGCCCGCCGCAGTAGCGAGGACCCCCGCCCCCGGCCCGCTGGGGACGGTCAGGTGTCCCCTCCGCGGCTCCCAGTGCTGGGCTCCAAGGGCTGGGGCGACCCTGGGTGGCCGCTGGTTTAAAGCGCGCAGTTTGCAGACAGGGGATACTGAGGCTACGACAGGGACAGGGAATTCCTGCCTCTCACCCCAGTCAGGGGCAGCAGCCGTTGCCTCCCCCAGGGGAGTGCGCTTCAGCAAGAAGCTGAGGCCGAGAGGCCGCCGGGGACCTAGTCCAGGGTCAGGGGATGGTCAGCGGGAGGGACGCCTGGACACTCCCGCAGCTAATGACGCGGCCCAGGCTGGAAGGTCCCAGTTAGGAAGGGAGGGGGGTCGGAGTGACCAGAGAGGCAGGCGGAGAAAACTTATCCATCCGCGTGCCTGACTGGGAGGCGCCGCCCACGCAGCCGGGGTCCTCCCTTCGCCGCTAACGGCGGAGGCCGGGGTGGCGGGACCGTGAAGGTCAAATCACCCAGACAGAACAATGCGCCTCCTGGGGTCTGGAGTGTTTAAGGAGAGAGCAAGCAGATCCTGGGCTGGGGAGAGGCCAGAGACCTTTTGATGATCTTGACCAAATCCAAGCCTTAGTTTCCCCAGCTCACCTCTGAGGTGGCTCTCAAGATTGAGATTTGGGCCGCTAGCTATGTCTTGCTTTGTCCTCTCAGTGTGGTCCCCCACCAGTCACCCTCGTAGCCCCTCCCACCAAGCCCCACCCCTGAGCACCCACCCACCTTCTGCCACGGTCTGAGGCAGGGGGATTTCCTCCTGGGAGCCTGGAGGTCTGTAAGAGCCTCCATCATTTTTAGTTGCTGTTGTTATTTTGGTTTTTGTAGTTTTCCCTCCCCTTTTCTTCCATATGTTCTAAAAATAGCCGTCGCCTTCTCGCTGGTCCCCCAGCCCGCAGCACGCGTCGTGAGCTGCGCCGCGCTCCCGCGGTAGCCGGGGATTCCTCAGATGGGCGGGTCTGGGATGCGCCGGCGACACGGCGACACGCGGACTGTGAGCACCCCTCCCACCACGGAGCCGCGGGGAAGACCCGGAGAGAGAAGACAGAAAGCGGGACTTCGGGGTGTGCAGGACAGAGCTCGCTGGAGGGCCGCAGATACGTGGCGCCACTGAACACCTCCCCACGCGCTTCCCGATGCAGAAAGTCGGGAAGCGGTGGGGACAAAGGATTCCATCGTTGTGGGGACCCTGAACCTGAGTGGAGTCCCCGAGTCACGGTTTGCCTACAATCCCTGCTTCATGACACACCTTGACGGCCCGGTGGCAGATCACATTCTCCTCCCGCATACCTTCCTCTCTCTTCCCGCAAGCGAGAAGACCAACCTGAGTTAGCCCCACCCTGGCCAACCCCAGCGTCCCCCGGGATCGGTCCAGACTCCGGACCATAGCCTTTGGACCCTTTTGCCAGCTCCGCCCTGTGACAACTGTTCGCACTCCTCTTCCACAGCCTCAAGGTGACCGTCCCCTGCCAAGGTCCGTACTGGCCACCTCGCCAGGGTTTCACGTCCCTAAGGTTCTCCGTTCCCGGTACATCCATCCTCCTCTCCCAGGAGAAAGAGGAGCCAAAGGCCACTTGGGGAGCAGGAGCTGCATCTGGGGCGACCCACCCTCAAGGAATGAGGGGTTGTGCATAGAGAAACTTAGGAAGGGTCTTTGGACCCAGCCCAGAAGGTCCTTCGTGCCTTCTGCAGGGTGCCCTCGAAACTTCAGGAACACAGTGGGGCTGCCCCATCGCGGGGGACCTAGGTCCCAGACACCGAGGACAATGAGTGTTCAGGGTGTCGCTGGGGCCTGACCCTCCTTGCGGTTCACTTTCCCCACAAAGGAAGGATGAAAGGAAGCAAGCTTTGTGCTGAGGACAAAGGCAGCCGCGCGGCGGCCCACGACAGGAGACTGAGCCTCGCGCAGATGCATCCGCGAGATGCGTTGGGAAGGGCGCAGCCAGGGTCCTGGTCCTGGAGGACACCAAAGGCGCTCACTTTGAGGGCGCCACGCCTTTGCACGTTCTTGTACTCTGAGCGACATAGAGGCGTGGAGGGGGTTATGGGAAGGGGATGGGGGGTTTGCGGGGAGATGGTAGGCACAAGGGGAAGGGGAGAAGATGGGGGTGGGGAGACTCTGGTAAGAAGAAAACGCTGGGGAAGAGGTTGGGGGTGGGGAGATAAGGAGCCAAATTATGGCTGCAGTTTCTGTGCCTGTGATCTATTTTTAATTTTTAGACAAGGCCTCTTGGAGCCCACGTTGGCCTCGAACTCCTAATTCTCCTGCCTCCAAGAAGTGCTGGGCTCACAGGTGTGCAGGGCCGCGAGTTTGGTAATTCCCGGGTCGGGCGGGGCGACGGGACCAGGACGCCCGGCTCCACTACAGTACCGCGCGGGTCCCTTTGTTCCCGTCGCCTCGGCCGCGTACTCACACTGAGGGGAAACCCCTGCTCCGGCGGCGCATGCGCGCATCCGCCCGACTTCCCCATTCCTCTTACTCTGCAGCCCCCGCGCGGTTGCCATGGCGACCGCAAGGGCGGGAACGTGGGGAAGACCCCGTTGGCAACCCGCCCCCGCCGCCCTCGCGGGGAGCTTCACTCTGGTTCGAGCCGGTTTACCCGGACCGCGTGGGCGCTGGGGCGGTGGAGGATTCCCCTAGTCCCCAGGGACTTGCAGCGACTGGCGCATGCGCGCGGGAAATGCAACCCTCCCTCCCTCCCCCCCCCCCCCCCCCCCCCCCCCCCCCCCCCCCCCCCCCCGCACAGGGAAAGCCCAGGTGAGGAACTAGAGGAACAAACTACTCTGCGCATGCGCAGCGCGGAACTCCCCTCTCACCCATTCCCGGAGCCAGGGATTTCCCTCTCCTAGTGCGCAGGCGCAGGCCGGGATTCCAGGCGACGCGACTTTGCTACAGAACAAAGGCTATAGCCTGGTCTTTCCGCGCCTGACTGCATAGTATTTATTTTGACACAGTGTCTCTGTATATGGCTCAACCTCGCTTTGAACTTACAGCAATGCTCCTGCCTCAGACTGGCGAGAGCCACCACATATGGCTCTGATCCTTTGTATTCTCTCTGCAGGAACTCGCCTGCGTGGCTCCCCATGCTCTGCATTGGGCCCCACGCCCCTACCCCCTCTGCTGGCTTCTTCCTGTCACCAGGAGACCTAACTGCCCAGTGGGCGGTTCCGTGGGATGCCTTCCTCAGAGGGTGTGTCCTTCCCAACGAGGCCCTCCATCATGTCTCCATGAAAGCATGGGAGCCCCAGCAGGAGGGACAATAAGTTTAAGGTCAACCCTGGCTAATCAGAGCCTGTCACAAACTACGAGTTTTAGTTTTCAATGTTTATGTGCATAGTGTCTTGTCTGGACACGTGTCTGTACGTACATGTGTGTGCACCACGTTTGTATCTGGTGCTCTGAGAGCTCAGGTCACCGGAGCCCTTGGCACTCCAGTTGTGAGGTGCTGGGATCGAACCTGGGTCGTCTGCAAGAGCAATGAGTGCTCTTACCTACTGAGCCATCTTTCCAGCTCTCTGAATAATTTTTTCCTTTCTTTTTTGGAGAGGTCTCTGTAGTCCAGGTTGGCCTTGAACTCTGGAAATTCTCCTGCTCCAGCTTCCCAAGAGCACAGCCAGGACTGCCTAAGATCTTGGACGCAGCGAAGGAGGATGTGAACACCATTTCATGAGCTACCGAAGTCCGTTTTGTAGCTGAAGCACCTGGAGCCAAAAGCATGGTGGCTCCTTCGCCTAGCGTTCGTGTCCAGCAGGTGTCACTGTGGGCGAGGGGTGGGTACCGCACATGAGTGCATGAGACACAGTTCAGGGGCGTGAATGCCCAGCTGCTGCGTTGCTGCCACACCCCTTGCATGGGGCCTTCCTATTCCCTCCCTTAACCCTCACCAGGCCTTTTTCAGAGATGCCAGGCACCCTCTAGTCCTGTTCTCGGGGTTCCCCTTGGTGAACCGCTATCCCAGAGCCTTGTTCAGTCATTGTTGGGTACCCACCCTCTCTCCCCACAACCTATTTAGAACCGTGTAGCCCAAACTGGCCTTGTCATCTCCCCAGAGCAAGGATGGCCGTGAACTGCTGACTCTGCCGAGATGGCAGGCAGGCACCCCCATATCTAGTTTAGGAATTTTTTTCACTTCCCAGTTCTGAGGTCGGAGCCAAGGTCAGTCATGTTCCTGACTCCTCTGGCCGCACTGATTTTACAGGGCTTACTGCCCCAGATTCTTCTAGGCACGTCCCCTGTAGCAGCAGCTAAGCCTGTGCACTGGTGGGCCCTTCGCTCACACTCTTCAAGGCCTATTTCATGAGACTGACACTGGATCAAAACCAACCCCCTTCAGCGCAGCCCTGGCCCTCTGGAAGCTGGGAACACCTGCAGGGAGACCTACTTTCCTCTTGGTGCAAAAAACAGAGACCACAGGTCTTGAGGGGGCAGTTGCTATGTAGGGAGAATCCAAGAAAAAACGGGCTGAGGAGTGTGGCTGTCACCACTGTAGGACCTAATAAATCCTTCCACCCGCCTCTGCCCTTGTGCCTTCGTTTCCCCATGATGGGCCACTTTAATGTTGTAGGGCCACTGGGGCCAGGAGTACAGCAGCTCAGTGCCACTTCCACAGGCAGGCCCGAAGTTCTCTGTTCTTCAGTGAGTGCTCCTGACCGACCACACCCCCAACGCACTTCCTATACAGCCATTTTGCTAGGGACACAGCCAGGGTCGAAGACAGCCTTCAACACACTGGCATGCAGTTTGCTCTGCCTACATAGGTGTGTGGGTCTCTCCGGCTCCCTCTCTGATCTTCAGGGTTGATGCTAGAGAAAGCAGTTCTTGATTCAAACCTCACGGTCAATGGTCCACCTGTCGTCCTCAGCCAGCCCAGCACCTTCATGTTCCCTGCCTGTCAGCCAGAAGAAAGCTGCCTCATACCTCAGGCTCAGGGTGAGTGCAGCCTGAAGCTGCCCCTGCTGCTGTGTGGCCTCGGCCATTTCTGCAAACTCCTGCCCTGGTGTGCGGGGGCCGGCAGGTTTGGACATGGCCATCACAGCATGCCTCCCTTCAACAGTCCCCACCACACATGGACATGGGCCTCAGGCAGCCTCGCCACAGCCTTTATTGGGCAGGTGCTCAGCCGGGCTCCATAGGGCGCACAGAGGCTGGGTGTTGCTCAGAGCGGGAACCCTCTGGATTGTTGAGGGTAACTCACTGGATCCCCAGGCAGGCCTGGCTGGAGGGGGACGCCTGGACTTGGATGAGCTGGACCTGGACAAGCTGGACTCAGGCCTGGTTCTGTCACTTGGGTGCATTGAAAGGCAGCGCACGCTGGTTCATAGGGTTGTCTGGTGAGCGCAACCACTCCTTCTTCAGCAGCTGCTTCAGCTGCGACAGCCGCATGTTGGGGTTCTCCTGTTTCAGGCGCGGCAGCTGTACCTCCTCGAATGCGGTGAAGGCCGCACGCATACGGCGCTCCGGGTGCCGGTCTGCATCCTCTGCCACACTGTGGGGCCTAGAGTCAGCTCCCAAAGTCCATGCCTAGGCCCCGCCCAAGCCTGCAAGCCCCCGCCCCACCTCCCACAGGCCACGCCCACCTGAGCACTGCTATGGCGTCCTCTACAGTGCGTGCCTCCAAGTGGCCCTCCTCCTGCACACGCCTGTTCAAATTCTCCTCCAGCGGCAGCTCCAGGTGGCTCTTGACTTTCTCCACTGGAATTGGGGGGGGGGCACGATACAACAGACACAGGATGTGAGCAGGAGCAGCTGCGGTTGGGGGTGCACTTTCCCCGGCACCCCAGCACCCTGCGCACCTGGCTCAGCACGCTGCTCTCGGCGCAGCGAGTCCTCAATCTGCGCGCGGGTGACCTTCGTGGGTGGCACACGGGGGGCCTTGCCGCCCTTGAGCCGTGAGTCCTCCTCCTCCAGCAGGCGCTGTGTCTCCTTCTTGCGCTCCAGCTGCTCCAGGCGTCGCTTCTCCTTCTCCTCCTACGACAGTAATGGGGGCATCCCGGGAGGCCGGATCTATCTAGATGCTGCCTTTCGACCCCCCCGGGGCACTCTTGCAGCTAAAGTGTTTCACAAGGGTACTTACTCCCTGAGCCTATGCCCCAAGCGCAGGCAGGAAAGCCCGAGTTCACAGTCAAAGGTGTTTGAGGGCAGCTACTGGAGTCTGCCTCAGTTTCTCCCTAAGCCAGAGGCAGCAGCATCCTGCTCTCAGCCAGGCCCTGCCACAGTGCCTCTGCACAGCTGCCCACTGGGACCCCTCCACAAGTCCTGAAGACCCCATTCCTGTCCCGAGGGCAGAGAGCCTGGGCAGGGTTGTGTGCTGGTAGATCCTGCGCCCAAAGAAGGGACAGTTTCCAGAAAGTTCCAAGAGCCCAGGACCAAGAGGTCATCAGTATTGAGTGAGACACACAAGAAAACCTCTGATCATGGTTTGATCCTGTAGTATCCTGAGCTGTGGGGGAAGCTGGGGCAGGAAGAACGGCTGAGCGCAGGCGTCCCAGGACAAACCCTAAAGGCAAAGGAAGCTGGTACTGGTCTTCTCAGGGGCCCAGCAGGGTGAGGCCCGCTGAGGGGACCATGGGTCTCTGTTGGCCCCTAGTGAGCTGACCTGTCAGCACCGCCCTAAACAGCTCCTCAAGCACCAAGTTGGCACCTGGGGCTCAAACGTCAAGAATGGGGCACAATTAAGGCTGGGGACAAAGGCAGGACCACTTCAGCTAGCTGCTGCGTCCACATCCCTCCATGGTTACCTAGGGCTGACCCCAGGCCGCAGCGCCACCCACCTTACGCTGCTCCTTCCGCATCACGTGTTTGTCCTCATCCTTCCAGTAAGCATCTTCCAGCTCCTTCTGTTTCTTGGCATCAGCTGCCGCCTTGGCTTCAGCCTTCCGTGCTCGGGCAGCTGCCGACTTGCTGTTCTCGCCCTGAAACTTCTTGGGCATCCCTCAGCAGGCTGCAGGGAGGACACTGTTGAGAGGGTTGGACAGTGGCCAGTGCCCACCCCATGACTTACAGACTGTATGCAAAAACAATTTTAAAAATAGGGTCTCTGGGGCTGGAGAGGTGGCTCAGAGGTTAAGAGCACTAGCTGCTCTCCCAGAGTCCTGAGTTTAATTCCCTGCAACCACTTGGTGGTTCACAACCATCTGTAATAAGATCTGGCGCCCTCTTCTGGTCTGCAGGCATACATGCAGGCAGAACACTGAATGTATAATAAATCAATAAATCGTTAAAAAAAAAAAAAAAAGACAGGGTCTCACTATGTAGCCCAGATTGGACAGGAAACGTGATTCTCTCTAACCCTTGTCAGTTGCTGGGATGGCAACAGAGCATACATACCCCTTAAGCAGGCTTTCCTCTTACATTAGGATAGGTAACCCTCCGCCTACACAATCTAGGCAGGGGCTCCACCCCTGAGCCACACCCCCAGCCCCTCACTGGGGATTCTAGGCAGGGGCTCCACCCCTGAGCCACGCCCCCAACCCCTCACTGGGGATTCTAGGCAGGGGCTCCACCCCTGAGCCACACCCCCAACCCCTCACTGGGGATCCTAGGCAGGGACATTATGACTGGGTCTCTTCTGAGCCTTTTGAAATAACTTTTTAACTACAATTACAATGTTGTACAAAAACTGCCATTGCCTCATCCAAAAGACCCCATCTATCAACAGTCACTTCTGTTCCCCGTCCCAGCCCCGATCTACTTCATTTCCTCTCAACAGATTCTAGGCCCCATGGCCTCTATCAGGCTGCGGTCACACAGCACGGCCTGTCGCTGTGTTGGAGGATTCTCTATGGTAGCACACGCTGTACCCAGTGCGTCTGATTCCCCCCGTGTCATCGTTGGCTCTTACAAGCCGCGCTGTAGTGGAGCCCTGTACCCTGCAGAACCTCACACTGGACTCTACAGATGAAAGGACGGACACACACACACACACACACACACACACACACACACACACACACACACACACACACACACGGGTGCCCCGGGGAGGCACTGTACGGCAACCAGAACCTTAACTATGGGGATGGTCAGTCACCCCAGTGTAAGTAGACAAGCTGAGGACTCTGGCCTTCAGGAGCACATCCCTTCCTGTCAGGAGGGGCAGCTCTGTGATCCAAACACTGGGAGCTTGAGGTGTGAGCATGGATTTCAGGCCATCTTCCTACACAACAAGTCCATATAAAAAAGCAACCGTGGCTGAAATAACCCCACCCCAAAACCCACTTGCCCAAGGCTTGCAACATACTGGGCCTCAGATTTCCAGAGGGCCTAGTGCCCTCATCTGGAACATTCTCTGCCTCCCCCACATCCCCAACTCAGTGCCACAAAATGAGTGACAGAACTGTGTGGTCCAGGACATCACCACCTTTCAGCCCTCTCTCTCTGTGAAGTCCCCCTTTCTGGCCCTACTGGAACCCTGTACATCCATAGCCATGCACCCTATCAGGAGAGGACTCCCGGCAGACAGCTCAGAGCACGCAAAGGCCCTGGGGCAGCAATGAGGCTGTATGTTTACAGGGGTCCTCGGAGGCTCCGGAGAAAGAGAAGGCAGCAGGACTCAGGACACACTCCTATCTGGCTCACAAAGTCCCATTCAGCTGTTGTGTGTGAGCACAACTGGGTGTAGACACCATGTGGGCAGGGGTCCTGAGAGCTGGCTACATGGTCAAAACCATTCCATTCCTAGCAGAAGCAAGGGCCCTGCCCTACTGGCCAGAGGTGGCCCAAGAGGACGGTGACATGAGGCCAGCTGATGCAGGCGTGGAGGCTGTGACGGCTCCTAAGCACCGCCCTGCTTCAGACAGTCAGGATGATGGACAGGAACACAGTGCAATGTGTGCCTCAGTTTCCTCATCAGAGACACACATACACGCACACACTGCCATGGGGCAGGCATCAGAGCCCCTGCCTGTACAAGACACCCCAGCTGGACCCCACCGAGCCGGCAGAGAACGGCCAGCAGCAAAGCTCTCTGGGGCTCCCAGGAACAATGTACAGAAGGGAGGCCAATCTCCTGGACACCGGGGAAACTGAGGCGACCAATTCAACTCTATGGAGTCTCTGAATCTTTTCCCCGTGGCAGCCACACCTGCCTGGCCTGGAACTTTTCATCCTCCTGCCTCAGCAGTGCTGGGGTGACCGGTTTGCATCACATTGCCAGGCTAACCCAGTAAATGCCTACTGAAACTTCGGGCCAGGGTGGGCATGGCGGCCCATGAAGAGGCAGGAGGATACCTGAGTTCCAGGCCAGTCTGCGGTACACAGCGAGAACCTGCTTCAAGCAGGTGTGGGCACGCGAGAATGCACCGGGAAGTTTTCTCTCTCTGTTTCTGTCTCGCTCGCTCGCTCTCCGATTTTTCTCCAGACGGGGCCCCGATATCTTACCCAGACTGACCTGGACCTCAGGCCTCCTGCCTGAGTGATTACTGTATATTTATCATTTAACAAATCATCGTCCCCAACACGCTGGGCGACAAAGGAGGCCGTGTGCAAAGGGCCCTCACCAGGAACCAGATCAAGTCGGCACCACCACCTCGGTTTCCCGAACTACGAAACGACAACCACCAGGAAAAATGTTCCCAGGCCGGGCATTGCTGGCAAACGCATGTGATCCCGCCACTTGGCAAAGCTGAGGCAGGAGGAATACACCGAGTTCGAGGCAGCCTAGGCTACAAAATGAGCCCGGGGTCCAAATAACCCCTCTCAAAAAGTGTCCACGTAATTCCCCGTGGCTGCCAGCCGCGCGGCAGGAAAAAAGGTCAGGGGAAACGCCTCCTCCTCCAGGAAGCCCTCCAGGCTCGCGCTGAGCCCGGGAACGGGCTCCGCTCCCCGCGATCTGCCGCGCCTGCGCGTGCGAGCGTCCACCCCCCCGGGCACCCCATCTCCGGTTCCGTCTTCCCGGCGGAAGGACCCCAGGCCGAGCCGCGCCCGCCCAGCGAACCCCGCAGCCCGGCTCCACCCGCGCGGCAGCCGCTCCTACCTCTTCCCCCGGCACCGGCCCGGTCGCTTGTCCGTGACGTCACCGCGCCTGCGCACTCACCTATCGGTGGCGCGCCGCTCATGACGCTGGCTGGTGCCACCATCTTGGTAGAGGCTATACCAACCAGCTTTCCTCTAAACCAAAGTTCTTAACCAATGTTGCCAGCTTTTCTTCTTTTTTTCCGAGCAAATTATGTTTATAAATATCATTTTATAGTCTCGTTTCAGATATTGATTAACAAAAACAGAAGATAAAGCTACAATCCTGACAATGACCTTACCAACCTGGCCGCTGCCCGGAGAAAAGATGGCGGCGCCGGCGTCACATAGGGTCTAGGAACGACATTCGTTGCCGGGCCACCAGGGGGCGGCCGTGCCCATATGGGGCTGCAGCCTGGCCTTTTCCGAGCACTTTGCCAGGTCAGTGGCCACCCCAGCTCTGGCAAAAGAGAGAACAGCATTCTTTGTCACGCCCTGGTGGGAAAACTGAAGATCAGAGCGAGTAGAAATTGAATTAGACTAAAATGCAACCGGCACCAAAACAAACAAACAAAGGTAGCGATCGCCCGCCTTTAATCCCAGCACTCGGGAGGCAGAGGCAGGCGGATCTCTGTGAGTTCGAGGCCAGCCTGGTCTACAAGAGCTAGTTCCAGGACAGGCTTCAAAGCTACAGAGAAACTCTGTCTCGAAAAACCAAAATAAATAAAATGAAGTGAAATGTAGCCGACATAGCCAGGCGTGGTTCCCCAGCACAGTGGGGCCTGAAGCCGGCCGGCAGGGACACTGAGAGATAAAGGAAGACACCTGAACTAAACAAACCGCAGCGACTCGGCTTCCTCCATTGCTTTATTGAGAGCAACTGTCACCGTTTATTCTTTCTTTCAGCTTCACTCACCCACCCCACCTAGCTTTTCTTCTCTGACACCTGTATTCCTTCATCGGTACCTAAGTTTATCTTAACCTGCCGCACTTCAAATGTGCATCTGTCAGATTTACTGCCACGTCATGTCATCCTTGGAGTCGCTGTGTCAAGATGGTCTCAAAGGATTTCAGTTTTGTGCCCCCAAGGAGGGAAGCGTGTGGCTTTCAGTTAGGTCCCACAGGACAAGTTGAGTCATTCCTCCAAATGGCATCTTCAGCTCTGCTGCTGGGACCTGAGTCACTCGGGGAACCGCCCCTGCTCTAAGACCTGCCCTGGCTCCCCATGGCCCTGCGGGTCTTCCTCCACCGCCTTCCTCTTTCCTGTCAGCCCCAACCCCTCCGCCTCCTTTCCCCAAAGCACCAGGCCTGGTCCTGCCTGATTCTGCTTCCCCTATGACTGTGATATCGGGAACAAGGGACCTGCGGGCTTTGGGGTGTTGTTTGGCATCCGGAAAGCGGGGGACTGGGGCATCCTCCTTACAAGGTAGAACGGGACCAATCTCCACACCCACTGTGGGGCTGGGGACTGGGGCACAGCCCCACTGTCCCCTGAAGCAGCGCGAGGAACAACTCTTCCAGAGAATTTGACTGTGAAAGCCGGATGCTGCATGGATGGAAAAGCACCTTTGGGAGCTGCCTCAGGTACGGGGGCGCAGGGTGACTAAGAGAGGTTCGGGAGCCAAGGCCCTCCGGGGCGCGGGCGTGGGCTTCCAGGGAAGATCCGTGCTCCGGCAGAACACTTTTAAAGTTTTTAAAATTCCATTTCCCTTGAGGTGCGCGTGTGGCCTCTGGGCCTGGGTGCAGGTGTGGGGGTTCAGAGGACACCTGGCTCTTCTCCTCACCTCAGGGCTGCAGGTCAGAATGTGGCAAAGGCGGGAGCAGGAACCCCTGGGACTGTGCCCTCCCTGGAAATAGGAAAAATTCAGGTCTCCAGCCTGGGAGGAAGGGTTCTCGAGCATTGGAAAGGGTTGGGGTCCCAGCTCAGCCAGATCCCCGGGTGAGGGTTTCCTCCCATCTCAGGGTCTCATGGTTTGCACCCCATCCTGCCTCAGGTTCAGGGCTCAGAGACCAGATGGTGTCTTCCAGGGAGACCCTGACCTCAGGTTCCTATTTTAGCTCTGAGAACAAATGGTGTAGACCAATCCGGCCTGGAGCTCACAGAAATCTACCTGCCTCTGCCTGGCAGGCAGGGATTAAAGGCGAGCGCCACCACACCTAGTCCTGTTTGTTTGTTTATTTTGACGGAGGACTTTGTAGCCCAGTCTGGACTAGAACTCACTATGTAGCCAGGGAGCCGATCCAGGTGCACTACATCCTGAGAGCTAGGATGGCAGGAAAGTCCCTGTGAAAGGAACCCAACCCTGCAGTCCGAGGTGTCTGTCGCTGGCTTTACAGAATGGAAAGTGGGAAAGACGCTGAACCCAACAGCCTGAGCTGGCCCCCGTCTCGGGCATGCTGAGAAGGACCCAAAGGAAAAGAGACACGATTGTCAACGTGTAACACTGAAGTCGACTTTCTCTGGTGTTTTTTTTTTTTCTCCAGTGCTTTAGAGCTGATTATCATTGGCAGTGATGGGATAGACCCCGACAAGGACAGCCCCCTCCTGGGCCAGGCCCTGCTCACAGTATTTCTGTTGCCATGAAGACATCCACATTGAGTGGTATTCACAGAAGAAATTAGCCGAAGGATACCAGGTGTGGTAGAGCACATGCATTATGTCAGCCCTGGGGAGGCTGAGGCAGGAGAATTATCACAAGTCTGAGACCAGCCTGAGCTACACAGTAAGACATATCTCAAAAGAGTGAGCACTGGGGCTCAGTTAAAAGAGTGCACAGACAAGGACTGAACCCATAAACTGGCTAGATGGTGGCACCATCTGTCACCCTAAGACACAGGAGTCGGAGGAAGGAGGATCAGGAGTTCAAAGTTGGCCTTGAATTTGAGGCCAGAGTGGGCCACAGGAGACCATGAGCCAAAAAGAAAGCCGGGCAGTGGTGGTGCGCGCCTTTAATCCCAGCACTCAGGAGGCAGAGGCAGGCAGATCTCTGTGAGTTCGAGGCCAGCCAAGGCTATAGAGGAAGAAAAAAGATGAGGAAAACAAAAGAAAAGAGAATCGAACAATCGAACAGTGCTGTTTCTGCCTCCTTAAGCGACGGCAAAGGCAGGCTGGCCTCCGGTGAGTGACAGCAGCATTTGGTGCCTCCAGAGAAATGCAAACGTTTGTCCTGATAAAGTCATTGCCTGTGTTTGTTATTAAACTTCATAATTTTATCTAAACGGCAAAGTTCACATGTGATATTGCTTTGATACGATGATAAATTTACAGTTTGTTTGGAGACAGAAACTCAAGCAGCTGGGGTGACCTCCTCGGGTCGATGTTGAGGCAGGATCTCTCTGTGCAGAGCAAGCTGGCCTCAAGCTAAGAGCACTGAAGAAGGAAGGTGGGCACCCCACCCCCCGATTATGTTGGGGATGGACCCAGTGCTTCATGCATGCTAGGCAAGCGCTCTACCAAGCGTGCTGCAAGCCCTGCATGCCCTGAGCCCCACGCTCTGCCTGCTGGGCTGCTGTCCAGGCCACTGCCACTTTCTCTGAAGTCTGTTTTGCTGTGAAGGTTAGAATGTCCCCAAACCTGATGTCTCATCTCATGTGGAAGGTGACAGGAGTGGGGTTCCTACCTGGCTCGAAATCGCTCATCCATTATCAGTTAAGCACAGGCTGATCAGGCAGCCAGCAGGCTCACGTTCTTCCCACAGTCCGTGTAGCACGTTGATGCCGCTAAGCATCCTTGACAGAGCGTGGCTTTAAACACCAATAAACAGTGGGAAGCATTAACATGGCTCCTGCAGATCACAGCAAGGCTGCTGAGACCTGCCTTCACAGCCACATCCTGGGAACAGACCCAGTTCACACCACTGACACTGCAGGAAGAGGAGGCGGGGGACTCAGGTGCTAATGTCCCTGTTTGAAGCCATCTCCTCTGATACAGCTCCTCTGAAAACACCTCGGAGAACCTTTCTATGCTCCTCCCGAAAGGTACATTTTTCACACACTTGCGAAATTCGTCCTCAGAATCGGGCCTTAATCTTCCACACATGAAATGTTTCTGAGGTCACGGCACCCTGGCCAGCAAGCCCAGCTATCCACAGCCAGAGCAAACTGGGTTATCTTCACAGTCAGTAGGGGCCCACTGTGGAGGGCGGGGGTGCCTGTAGGGCCCGCCTAGGGTCCCCAAAGGGGCTGGAGCTAGTTCTAGTTTCGTCCTAGTAGGTGGCACAGAAGGAAAAAGGAGAAAATGGAACCAGTTCAGATAAAATTAATTTAAACATCCAAATGAGTCTCTGGTAAAGGCAGAGAGACCAGAGGGACGCCCTCCAGGTCCTCCCACAGGGGCTGTGGGTGGACCCCGCCATGTTGAGGTGTGTAAGAAGCTGCTCCCCATTTCTTTCTTACTATTTTTGTTGTTGTTGTTGTTGTTGGAATTCAGATAAAACCTAACAGGATTAAGCCGGGTGGTGGTGGTGCACACCTTTAATCCCAGCACTCTGGAGGCAGAGGCAGGCAGATCTCTGTGAGTTCGAGGCCAGCCTGGTCTACAAGAGCTAGTTCCAGGACAGGCTCCAAAGCTGCAGAGAAACCCTGTCTCGAAAAACAAAACAAACAAACACCCTAACAGGATTAATCATTGTGGCTTGCTGTTTTTCCTCTTTTGTTTTGAGGCAGGATCTCTCAAGGCAGCCCAATCTGGCCTGGAACATGTGGCAATCCCTCTGCCTCCACTTCTCCAGTGCTGAGATGACTGCACCAAGCCTGGTTTTGACTTTATTTTTGTTGCTGTATTTTTCTTGATTTTTTTTTTCAAGACAGGGTTTCTCTGTGTAGCCCTGATTGTCCTGAAGCTAACTCTATAGACCAGGATGGCCTTGAACTCAGAGACTTAGACCCACCTGCCTCTGTCTCCTAAGTGCTGGGATTCAAGGCGTGCGCCACTGTCACCTGGCTGTCATTGTTTTCTAATGTGTTTCTAAGTTATTTTTTATTTGTTCTGTGTGTGAAGCCCAGAAGTTTGTGCTGCGCGACTTCCTTCCCCTCCCCTCTGCCTCCTTCTTTTGAATCAGGATCTCTCTGAACCTAGAGGTCACTAATTCAGCTAGACTGGCTGGCCAGCAAATCCTAGAGGGATTTCTGTCTCTCTCTATGTCCCCATGCTGGGAGGCCAGGGGCATGCCTGGTATATCTGTTGTTTTAAATGTTCTGTGCGTGACTGTTCTGCCCTCGTGTCTGTCTATGCACTGCATGTGTCAGTGCCCACAGAGGTGAGAATTCTCCCAGCATTCAGATCCCCTCAACTAGAGTCCCAGGCTGTTGTGAGCACCATGTGGTGCTGGGGTTGGGCTCTGGTCCGCTGTCGCTGCTAAGCCATTTCTCCAGCCCCTGTGTCTGGTTTAGTTGATCGAAGTTGATGTAAAATGCAACTTACCATGGTGTCTACAGGGACTTGGCATCTTCTCTTCTAAGGACACCCCCCCCCACCGCCGAGCCCCAGACTGTCAGCGGTCGCCACAGCCTGTCAAGGTGGCTCTTGCTCTGGGGACTTCTGTGCCTGCTGTTGTCAACCAGGGGTTTGTGTGTCAGTTTCCTCCCAGAACCCAGGATGGGAATCCTTGCTCTCCTGGCCCCCTGGCCTAACCCTGCCTTGAGCTGGTCCCTCCTAGGGACCCCAGATTCCCATCTGGCCCTGGGGCTTGTGCAGCTGCAGCCTAGGCCCTCTCCCCTCCGCTGCCCTGGCCATGACTCACCTGCAGGCATCTTGTCTCAAAACAAATGTTTGAGAAAGGACGAGAGCCAGCAGCCGCCCTGGAGCCCAATGCGAAGTGGGCTGGGCGGCATGAAGCCCAGCATGTGACAAGGCCCCTGGGGACACAAAGCAGAGGCCAAGGGCCTGTTTGCTTTCTGGGGTTGACCCCTCTTCTCCTCTCCAGCCGCAATCTGCTGCACTGGATAACATGGGCCGAGAGCTTGTTGATATGGGGACAATCTGCAGACTCTCTGCCGGCATCAAACGGGGGAACCAACAGTCCTGCGGTGTCTCTCGTGACAAGCACATCTCCAGTGCGGAACCTGGGGAGACCTCCAAAACGAGCCCACATTCTTCCTCCCTCTTTCTTTTTCATCCCCACCCACCTTTCTTTCTTTTTTGTTTCGAGACAGGGTTTCTCTGTGTAGCTCTGACTGTCCTGGAACTCACTCTGTAGACCGGGCTGGCCTCGAACTCACAGAGATCTGCCTGCCTCTGCCTCCTGAGTGCTGGGATTAAAGGCGTGCGCCACCACCGTCCGGCCTGGAGCAGACAGCACTTTGTGTCCATCACTGGGCTTCAGGCTCAGGGGAAGGGGGTTTGAACTCCAGGCCACCACCTTGGCCGCCAGTTTCCATCTGTCCACAGCAGCGACAAGCAGCCCCAACTCCACAGCAGCCCCTCAGATCCGCCTCACTCCCTCACACACCCTACACCTTTTTTCTCTCCTTCCCAGTCCTGTTCCTAGTTCTGTTGTGCTTCAGGCAGATTTTCTGGGGGGCGGCTGGCCTGGACCTACACGTAGGCTCGGTCCCGCCACAGAGGAGGGCGAATGGGTGACAGCTATCAGCCTTGGCTCACAGGTGACCAGCAGATGCTCTGTGGCTGAGCCTCTCCCCCTCAGGAGCCTGGGTTTTAGAAAAGCATAGAGCAGGCTCTGGCCAGACTTTGCGTTCCCAGGGCAACTGCATTTTAACTCCTGCTGAGAAACCCCCTGCCTGGCCTTGGTGACAACAGTATAGAGAACCAGAGAGGGCAGCCACAGGCTACGGGTCACACAGCAACCTCACTGGGATTCTCGCGGATGATGCTGTGTGCAGGATGCCCCAGTTATGAGGTAGTCCCAATACTCCCTCCATTGTGAGGCCTGACTGTGGACAGATCTTCAATATTGAATTTGTTTGGGACTTTCAGACAGTCTCATGTAGCCCAGGCTGGCCTTATACTTGCCATAAAGCCAAGAATGACACGCCTTCAGCTTCTGCTCCTCCCACATGCTAGGATGCCAGGCGAGGACCACTCAGCTGGAAGGTGTCCTAGAGCCTGCTAGGCCTGGAGCTAATGCTGCCAAAGAACTTAGCTGCTCCCTGCCTGCTGTGACCCCATCCTCCTGTCTGCTGTGACCCCGTCCTCCTGTCTGTCTGCTGTGACCCCGTCCTCCTGTCTGTCTGCTGTGACCTCGTCCTCCTGTCTGTCTGCTGTGACCCCGTCCTCCTGTCTGTCTGCTGTGACCCCGTCCTCCTGTCTGTCTGCTGTGACCCCGTCCTCCTGTCTGCTGTGACCCCGTCCTCCTGTCTGCTGTGACCCCGTCCTCCTGTCTGTCTGCTGTGACCTCGTCCTCCTGTCTGCTGTGACCCCGTCCTCCTGTCTGTCTGCTGTGACCTCGTCCTCCTGTCTGCTGTGACCCCGTCCTCCTGTCTGCTGTGACCCCGTCCTCCTGTCCGTCTGCTGTGACCCCGTCCTCCTGTCTGTCTGCTGTGATCTCGTCCTCCTGTCTGCTGTGGGCCTGTGCCTTCCTGGCTTCCTGACAGTACCCCTGTTGCCCAAGAGCCAACAGAAATGTCAGCAGGCTTTTGGCCTTAGCTACGCTATGAATGCCAGATCAGCAGGGAAGCCTGGAGAGAATGGCCCCACCTGGGCCTTTGGGCAGTCAACAGGAATGGGGACAGGAGAGGGAGGCGGGCAGCAGGCAGTTCTTGGAGGGGTCACCAGAGTTGGGTGAGTCAGCAGGTGGGGCTTCAAGGGAGCGTCTAGAATTCCTGCTCAAAAGAGCCCCACCACAGGATAGAGCCGCGCAGAACAGCCAGGGGCCTGTACATGCAAAAATGCTAAAAACAATATAGGAGATTGAAGCCAGCTGTGAAGGGCACTGGGTAGGGGTGTGAGGGTTTCATTCTGGGACCAGGGGGCCCGGAGCTCCGAGTGCCTGGGTCATTCAAACACAAGAGGAGAAATTCCCCAAGAGCAGTTCCCTGTGCTGAGGAGTTGATAACATCCCACAGAGCTTCAGAGACTTGAAGTCTGTGCTAAATGAGGAATTGGGGAGATGAGGCTGATGGGAGCTGGGGAGTGGATAGAGCTGTGGCCTCCGGTCAGGTGACTGAAGGATAGACATGGTATAGTCTGGGTGCGGCATGGTGGCCACCACCCTGGCTGGCAGTCAGCGCTGCTCTGGGGATGTTTGCCACTGAGATAAGGAAAAGGGTAGGGTGAAACAGAAAAGAGGGGCTGTTGAGAGGGCTCAGTAGGTACAGGAGCTTGCTGTGAAGTCTGAGAACCAGAATTTGATCCTGCAGTTTCACGTGGTGGAAGGGGGGTCAGCTCCTGTAAGCTCCTCTGTCCGGTGTGGGCCTGGCATTGGTGTGTTTGCATACACACAAATAAAGGCAACAACCTTTTCAAAAAAAATAAGGGGAGTGGTGACTCGGCATGGTGGTTCATGTTTTCAACCCTGGCACACGGGAGTCAGAGGCAGGCGGATCTCTGTGAGTTTGAGGTCAGCCTGGTCTACAGAGCCAGTTCCAGGACAGCCAGGGATACACAGAGAGACTTTGTCTTGGAAAACCAACCAACAAATAAATAAATAAATAAATAGGTAGATGGATGGAGAGATAGATGGATGATAGATGATAGACGGATGATTGATAGACAAGGGAGGCGGTGCCCTGGAGGAGGGGATGTGGGGAGCTCCAAAGCTTCTTGCTTGAAACAGTGAACACTGGGGAGGCGGAGGCCGGAGGGTCAGATGTTCAAGGTCATCCTGAGTTATATAGCAAGTGGGGGGCCAGCCTGGGCTACATGACTTTGAATCAGTCCTGGCCCCAAATTAAACATGTCACTGCCATAGGAACCAGCCAGGTCATGGTCACCCAAGAAAGGTGCTCCTTGGGAGAAACCGAAGTGCAGTAGCCTGAGGCGCGTGGCTGTCATGACGAGGTGCCTGCTCAGGGCCTCACACACGGCGTCTGTACAGAGGCCCCCGCACAGTCTGCTAGACTCGTCCTTCTTGTGTGGGTGAGAGCAACTCTGGCATGATGCCAAACCTTCACCACAACACCAGCTGTCTGCCTATTTGCTTCTTATCCTCTTGTTTTGAGGCAGGAAAACTCCATAGCCCAGATGAGTTTGGGGCTCATAGTACGTCTCCTGCCTCAGCTTTCTGAGGGCTGGGATGGCAGGTGTGTGTTTTCAACACACCTGGCTTGCTCCTACAGACTCCCTAACTTACAGTGCAGATTTGTCTCTGTAGATATTTCTTCTCCACCCCCGCCTCCAGACAGGGTTTCTCTGTAGCTTTGGAGCCTGTCCTGCAACTAGCTCTTGTAGACCAGGCTGGCCTCACCCCACAGAGATCCGCCTGCCTCTGCCTCCCGAGTGCTGGCACTAAAGGCGTGCGCCATCATCGCCTGGCTGTAGATATTTCTTACACTATTTGTCTAGGGAACCAGGACCCCCAAAAGACCATATATGTTCAATAAGAAAGTAACTTTTTTTTGAAATCTTTTCCATGGAACACACAGACGTGGAGCCGATTGATCACATCACACCCATTGCACTTGAACACCACAGCAATTTTATTGTAGACGAAGCTGGAACGAAGCTAGCTAGCTGACACGCTGTGGTATGTCCGTACAATGGAATACTACTTGGCATTGAATAAAAGTGAAATATTGATATACACAAAAGCATGGACAGATCACTGTGTCAAAAAAAATGGCGGTCTCTCTAGGTGTGCAGTTCAGTGGTGGCTTGCTCAGCACGCACCCGGATGTGAAGATGGGAGATGGCGTACACGGGGCCTTGTGAAGCAGGAAGGAGTTAGCAGAGGCTGGGTGGCTGACCGCAGAACAAACTCGCTCTCTGATAGTTTTGTTCTGCGAACCTTAAGACTACAGCCAAGGTGTTACCACGTCCATGTGTCCTGTGGGCTCTGGGAATCCATCCCTGGGCAGTTCTGGCAGCTCCAGCAACCCTGGGGCTCTGTGTCCTAGAGTTCCCTTGCTTTCGCATCTGCCTTGGTTTCCATGTGTCTATGTCCCTTCCGCTATTTTAAAAAACTCCTTGGTGGTGGGAATGGAACCCTGGGCTTACTGTGTGCCGGGCAAGACCTTTACTGCCAAGCACGGTGCCAGCCCAGGTCACCTATATTTGTTTGTTTTGGGACAGGGTCTCCTGTAGCCCAGACTGGCCTCACTATGTAGCTGAGGATGACCTTGAATTTCTGAACCTCCCCACTGCTGGGGTGACAGTCCTCAGTTTCTTTGCCTGTTAAATGGGCCCGGGTGGCTCAGCCGGCAAGCCTGTCTGGAGCAGCTGGGCTTTCTCAGCCGCTGACCGCAGCTCTACAAGGTCCAGAAGGTTCCAGACGGTTTCCTTTGTGGAATGGAGAACCATCCCTCTTTGCGTGTGGGTGGGCCAAGGGGACCCGGGGAGGGAGCGGAGCCAGTGCCAGCCAAGCTTCTGTACGCTCCCGTCCAGCCAATCAGAGAGGAGGCTGATGACCCGAGGCCCGCGATTGGCCTTCGGGGGGGGGGGCCTCGCCCTCAGAGGTTGGTCTCGCGCCCCAGGGACAGCAGGTGGGCCTCGTCGCCTGGCAGGAAGCCAGAGGGCTTTTTGGTCGCAGCAGGGATGTCTTCCGGACCCTGGGAGAAAGCGGAGCATATCACACACCCGTCCCAGATGGGGTCCCCGGGGACCAGATCGGCTACGTGCAGGGTGCCCACCCCAGCCGCGGCTTATCCTCCTGCCACCGCCACCCGGTGCTACCCATGCGCTCTACCGAGCCTCAGCCCTGCTCCAGCTCAGGCTATGTTTTGAGACAGAGTCTTACTCTGTATCCTAGTGGACCTCAAACTTGCAGTGATCCTCCTGCCTCAATGCTGAGATCATCACCGTGCCCGACCCAGCTTCATAACCTTATTACTGTTTTATTTTTATATTATGGGTATGCGTATTTGGCCAGCATATGTGTGTGTGCTCGGTGCCTGGAGGCCAGAAGGGGACATCCTGAAGCTGCAGACATGGGTGCTGGGTAGGGACCCGGTCCTCTGTGAGCCGCTGCCCGCTTTTTACTGTCTGTCCCTTGAGACAGGCTCTCATGGTGCCCGGGAGGCCTCAAGCCTGCTATGGAGCTCAGGCTGGTCTCGTGCTCCACATTTCTGTCTTTGGTGTCACCTGCTGGAAAGCCTCTTTCTTTGTGTCACTATGGTCTCTCAGGAGGTGACAGCGTCTCCCTCTTTCGGGGACTCTGCAGTCCCGGGGCTGGGCTACAGCCCAGCTCCCCCCGTTTCTTATGTAATTCTGAATTAAGTAATGTTATCTTAAGAATACTCTTCAGAAGTGTCTCTCGAGGGGAAACCAGTTTCCCCCGCCACAGGCAGGAAATAATTGTTTAAAAAAACAGATATGATAAAAATAGACAATGCTCATGTGTGCCTGCCCCTGGGAAAGAGACAGCTTTGACCGCGGAAAGGAATCTGCCCGGCCCCTGGGGCCACACCCACCGGGTCCCCACGGCCCTGGCTCCCAGTGACCCTAGCTGGATCTGACCTTCACCAGACTGTCTTCCAGAGTGGCGGCGTCCTCCTTTGGGGCCACGGACGCGGTCTGCCGAGCAAGGTCCCACCACAGCAGTCCAGGGCCCAGGGAACTGCGCTTGGTGGGGCCTGAGGGGACAGGAGGACAGGGACTCAGTGCTGGATGTTCTTCTAGCCCTGACAGACAACACCCATGGCTGCCCACTCCTGAGGAGTTGGGTTGGCTTTAGTTTTAGGTTATTTTTCCTCCGGCCCTCTTTGTCCTAGGAGTCTCATTTGGCCTATTTTCCTTATTGAGAAAGGGTCTCCAGTCTGTCCTGGAACTCAAGGCAATTAATTCTCTTGCCTTTAGCTCTGGAGTGTTGGCATCACAGGTGGGCACCGTCACTCAGCAGGCTGGGAGTGCCCAACGTTCCATCCACTCAGTTTCAACCCTAGTGTCTAGAAGCTCAGCAAAGCTAAGGGCATCAGCTCACTCTATCAGAGGCTCAGCCCAGGCTGGGGCTGTGTTCAATCATCACAGGCTCGCAGCTCAGTGGTAGGATTGCTTTGCTAACACTGAGCCCCGACTTCCATTCCCAGAACACATAAACCAGGCACAGCAGTGCATGCTCGCATGAGGATCCGAGGCTCAAGGTCTGCCTCAGCTACATAAGGGATTTGAGGCTAGCCTGGGCTACATGGAACCCTTGTCTCAAAAGGAAACCTGTGAATAAGAGAAGCAAATATAGTAGGGGTTGAAGGTGGCGACACACACATGCCGTCCAAGCACACAGAAAGCTGAGGCAGGAGGATTGTCACGAGTCTGAGGGTCAGCCTGAGCTACAGAATGAGGATGCCACCCCCATCTCAAACCCAAGCAAACAATTCTGTGGGGTCTGGGAGCCTCCTAACGCTCAGATTTGGCTTCAGGACCGCGGACAGCGCCTCGCGTCCCTGGGCCTTAGCTGGGACTCTCCCGGGGGAACCTGCCTCAGTTCCCAAGTCTGCAAAACAGAACTGGGCTCCTGGGGCGCAGCTCACAGCCGATGGGGTCCCTTCCAGGCTCCCTTCAGGGAGTGGGGTGGAGGCAGGAGGATGAAAAGCTGGCCTCATAGGAGGCCACTGCACTAACCTGTCAGATAGCTGATGAGAACTCCACACAGCATGGTGGTCAGCGTGCCCAGAGCCCCATAGTAGAGATAGGAGATGGCATAGAAGGTGTCAGCGAGTGCGGGGCGGTCTGCCTCTACTCTAGAGCTGGGGTGGGAGAGGAGGGCACAGATGCTGGCTGTCCACAAGCTCACACTCCACCCACCTTGTTAGCTCAGCCATCACTCAGACCTGTGCAGGAGCTAGGTCTCCCCACCCACCATGGCTCCCCACTGATCTTGGAATTAAACAAACCTAAATACTTTTAAAAAACCCTTCTGGTCAACCTCCACAGATGTACCCTCTGAGGCAGAGGCATGCACAGAAAAACGTCAACGAGGCCTGACCAAGCTTGGAAGGTTCCAGAAGGGTTTCTCTGCAGCTTTGGAGCCAGTCCTGGAACTCACAGAGATCTGCCTGCCTCTGCCTCCCGAGTGCTGGGATTAAAGGCGTGCGCCACCACCGCCTGGCTTCTCTTCTTATTTTTCTAAAGGAACCCAGGCTCTCTCCCATGCAGGGAAGTCACTGAGCTACACCCCAGCCCAGGCCTCCTTTTGAGACAAGGTCTAGCTAAGTTGTCCAAGAAGGCCTTGAAGTCCCAGCTTCTCGAGTGTTGGAGGAGAAGCCTATGCATGCTTGGCTTTGTAAAGCACAAGGGTTTATTGAAATTCTGTCCACAACAGCCCCAAGCGGGACACCACCCACATG
Organism: Ondatra zibethicus; assembly: GCA_004026605.1. NCBI lineage: Eukaryota > Metazoa > Chordata > Mammalia > Rodentia > Cricetidae > Ondatra > Ondatra zibethicus. The sequence goes on from PVIU01003486.1 coordinate 91,432, forward strand.
TCCATTAACTGATGGGCAGTTACACACGCGTGCTATCTGATTCCATGGAATATTACTCAACACAGAGAACAAAAGAGCAGTGCACCTCCTTCACTCACAGTAATCATGGATGGACTTTCAAAACAAGTTGAGACACAAAAGTACAAAATATTCTAAGATTTTGCTCCTTCCAAAAGCCCAGAAGAGGTAAATCCACAGACTCAAAACATGGGTCTTCCCAGAAGCTGGGAGAATTAAAACTTTGATTTATTAATGTAGTCTAGATTGTCTCCAGACTAACTCTGTAAGCGGGGACGACCCATGGCCTGCCTGCTGCCCCACCTTTAGACCACACCAGCTGAACCTCAGTTTCTATGGCTAGTTATGTAGGATGCTAATTGCATCCCAATAAAAATATAATCATCAAGAAAGAAGGAGAGAAAAAGTAGTCAGACACGCTGGGCACACAGTCGTCCAGCCTGCAGCAGGTGAGCATGCAGCAGGTGCAAACAGGAGGATCGAGGGTTTGCTCAGGGTCATCCTTGGCTACATACTGAGTCTGGGACCAGTCTGTCTCAAACTACTAAAACACAAAAATAAAAAATAAAGCCAAAGCCAGCCTTTGGGCCCCTCTGTCCTTCTGTTAAGCCCAGCTTACACACCTGTGGCCTTAGGAAACTGAACGTGGCCCCAAGGCCTTTGCACAGACTGTTTTTGTCCCCTAGGAATGTTTTTTCCCCAGCTCCCAGTTCCTTCCAGTTGACACCCTGACATTGCACACTGGACCCTACCCCTGGGCTGCTCACCTGGGGACCACACTGGAGGCATTGGCAGCTCCGGGTGGGCCCATGAGGAGCGATGCATTGGTGCAGCCGGCGGCCGACGTGGGCAGCACTCCCATGATCTGCTCTCCTGGTGGATACAGTATAGCCCCCAAGGCCACCCACAGGGATACAGCCAAGCCTGCAGCCAGTCCAGACAGGACGCCCTGGGGGCAGGACCACCGTGAGGGGCGGTATCTCTTGACCATGCCCCTCAGGCAATGCCCACACCCTCCCCACTCACGGGTGTGTTGCATGCTGGGAGCAGCATTCCCAGCGTGAAGGCACCTAGTAGAGGCCCACTGATGACGCCCATCACCGTGAAGGAGCCCTGTGAGGCAGGTGGAGAAGGGCTGGGCTTAGTTTACCCTCTCGGAACTCAGTTTACCCTAAGGAATCCCACTGCAGGCCTTGCACTCCAGGCCTCTGCACCCCAGTTTTCCCAATCCTCTTTCTCTTCGAAGGCTGGTAGAAAATAACAGTGGTGGGTCTCAGGTATGCCCTCGATCTCTTTTTGTAGGTAGCTAAGTCTAGCCTTGAACTCCCCATCTTCCTGCCTCAGCCTCTCGGATGACTGCTGCTCCCCAAGCCAAGTCCCGCCTCTCCAGTGTCACCAGGGGCCTGGGCATCTCCTTGAGCCTTGACTGGGACTCACGCTGGGGTGCAGGGTAGGTGGGGTGACGTCTCACCTGGAGGACACCACCTCCCAGCAGGGAGGACAGAGCAGCCACCGTGAGGCAGGCTGAGCCATAGATGAGGGCTGTGGGGGAGGAATGGCACAGTCAGTGCGGGGTACCACCCTGGCCCCACACCCTGGTCCCCCAAACTCACAGAGCCCTTTAGAGATGAGAACAAGCTTCCGAGGTGCCAGGCCAGGCATCCGTGGCTTGATGAGGTCTTCCACAGTGACGGCTGCCATGGCGTTAATACTGGTGGATGCCGTGCTGCGGGCGGAGGAGAAACAGGGGCAGAGCCTCAGGGCCCACATGGCTGCCTCAGCACCCGCTATCAGCACTGTCCTGCTGCAGTCTCTCTGCCTAAGGCCCTCCCCATAATTTACGGACAGGGCCTGAACTGTGCATCCTCGAGGAGATGGCCAGTCAGTATAGACCAGAGCCCCCTCCCCCGCTGTCACAGCTGGAGTGAGCAGGGTGCTCACCTGAGGGTGCCACTGTAGGCACAGGCCAGGAAGAGTCCGGGGACTCCGGGCAGGTCCTCGAAAATGTCCAACACGAGTAGCGGCATGTACTGCAGGAGACAGAGACACAGGACATAGACGGGGCTTTCTCTTTTTGTTTTTTGTGTCCTGGGCAGGCCTCGGCTACATAGTGAGTTAGGCCAGCCTGAGCTACCTGAGCCCCTTTGTCAACAGTCTGGCTGCTATTATTGTAAGTGTCCTATCATGCTGGCCTGAGGTCTTGCCTGCTCACACACCCACTCTGCCATCTCCCTCTCCTCCCAGACCGTGCCTTTGAGAGGGAATGCTTTTCCAGCCCCGTCTCTGGGCCTGGAGAGGGCGGAGTCTGTTGTGTGTGAACTCACCTGATCTGGTGCAGAGATGCGTCCTGTGAGGAGGGGGTCACAGTCTTTGTAGAAGACGAACATGACGATGCCGCAGAAAGCCGCGCTGGCCACGATCAGAAAGAGGCCCAGCTGGTTGACAAGCAGGGCCCTGGGAGGATGGGGTAGCCTTAGGAGTGTGTGGGAGGGACAGCCTGTCCCAGAAGCCTCTGCGTGGGTCCTTCACCTGCATACTCACAGTTTGGCCTTACTCTCCGAGCGGCAGGCCACATAGCGCTGTACCTGGGCTTGGTTCACACCGTACATGGAGAGCCACACCAGCGTACCACCAACTACAAAAGTCCAGAAGGTATAGCGGCTCCGAGGATCTGGGTCAAAGCTGAGGACGGAAAAAGGCAGGCTAGCGACCACGTGAGGATGCCCCCCCCCATCACCAGGGCTATTCCAGGTCCTAAGTGGGTGTTGTGTTTGCAGTGAGTTTTGAAGGGTGGGCAGGTGTTTTCTAGGTTGAGTTTTGTTGCCCTCTGAGACACCTGTGGGGGGGGGGAGCGGGACTCAAAAACCTTCACAGTGCTGGGGAGACTAGGCATAGATGTGAGGCTAGCCTGGGCTACAGAATGGGGGCCTGTCTCTCACTCCATCAGGTTGATCCGGGAATGGTTCTGGGCAAGACTGAGCACATTCCAGGGGCCTCCCATGAGCATGGCGCCTCGGGCCAGGATCACCCAGAAGCCGCTGAGCATCACCACGACTTGGAACACATCTGTCCAGACCACTGCCTTCATACCACCCTGTGCATGAGAGGGGAGAGGAGAGGGTCACAGGCAGGCCTGTCCATGGCTGCTGGGGACTCCACCCAGCATGGCTTCCTGTGGCCCAGGGAGCCAAGATCCCCTCTTGAGTTTCCCCACCTGTAAAATAAGGATAGCTAACCTTCCATGGTTAGTTGGAGGACTAAACAAGATCATGGGTGGAGAAGATGCAACTGTGCTAGCCGTCCGTCCCAGCAAATGCCCCAATATCTATTATCATTCTCCCATTTTTTTTTTTCTGAGACAGGGTTTCTCTGTGGCTTTGGAGCCTGTCCTGGAACTCGCTCTGTAGACCAGGCTGGCCTCGAACTCACAGAGATGCACCTGTCTGCCTCCCAAGTACTGGGATTAAAGGCATGCGCCTCCACTGCTTGAGGAGCCCAGGCTGGCCTAGAACTTCTAAGCCTCAGCCTCAGCCTCCCGAGCGCTACTGTGACGGCTCTGGGCAGCTCCATCTATTTTTTGCATTGTTAGCTCTCACTGCCATTCACCGAAAGCTGAGCCTCCAGTGCCAGCAACAGCCCCAGAACATGCCAGTCCCTCAGGAGGCACAGCCAAGACATGGGGCCCAGAAGAGCAGGGCAGAGTCTCAGCCAGCTCCAGCTAAACCCCGCTCACTTTGGAAAGGCAAAGGCTCAGGGACCAGAGAGCCCAGGCAAAGCCCCTCGCACCTGAAGTGCGTCTGCCCATGAGGCCCTGGGGGTCCAGTCAGGCAGGGGAACAGGGGGTTGGGATGGTGCTGCCCGCCTGGGGTCGTCCACAAGACCACGCAGCGGCCACGGCTCACTCACCACGGTCGTGTACAAGGTGCAGATTACTCCTGTAGATAGTAGCGACGCCCAGATATCCAACCCGGTCACTGCAAAACACACCTCCTGTCAGGTCTCCAGCTTCTGCGTGCTCATACGAGGTCCAGCCTGGGCGCCTGGGCGCCCGGCCCCGCCCCCTCCCGCCAGTCAGACCTTGGTTCAGGATGAGCGCGGGTGCGTAGATCACGATGCCTGTGTACAGCATCTGTGGATGGGGAGGGACGTGAGATGGGGGCGAGGAAGAGGGCGGGGCCAGACGGAGGAAGGGGCGGGGCTAGGCTACAAGAGGGCGATTTTAGGAGGGATGGATGGTGCTGGGCAGAAGGGTGACTCCAGGCAGGATGAGGGCGGAGCTACGGGCGTGGTCCCAGTCGGTCCCAAGAAGCAGAGCTCACGCGGGTAAGGGCGAGGCCAGGCAGGATGGGGGCGTGGCGTGAGGGCAGATTGGGGCGGGATGAGTGTCTGGTGTGGGCGTGGTTGGGCTGGCAGCTTGCTTACCGTGGCCACCAGGTACTGCAGCGTCCCACAGAGCCGCACCACTCGGCTGAAGCGAAGCTCTAGGTACTGAAGAAGAAGCCAGGGCTGGAGGTCATTGGGAACATGACCCCTCAGCCACCCTCCTTGTTCTCCCTCTCTCCCGGGTGCCCACCCGCGCTTACACAGTTCTTTTGAGTCAGCGTCTCTGTGTGTAAACTAAGCTGACTTAGAACTCGAGGCAATCCTCCTGCCCGAGCTTCTAGAGTACTGAGATGTATCAGGTATAAGCCTTCAATTGTCACTACCCTTGTTGGACGGTGGCAGTGTGCCCAGCTGTGCCCGCAGATTTGAAGCTGAGGTCTCCCTAGTGAGCCCAGGTTGGCCTGAAACTCATGGCGATCCTCCTGCCTCAGTCTCCCCAGTGCTGAGACTACAGGCCGGAGCCATCTCGTTTGCACTAGGCGTTGAAAGGTTGGGAAATCCTGCAGGGCTCTGGTCTCGCTGCAGGTGTTTGAACCATGTGCGGACGCGGGTGGGTGGCCCGTCCCCGGTGCACACAGGGACAGGTGTCAGCGGGAAGTCACCGCCCCGAGGCTTCTTCGAGCCGTGGGACCCGGACTCTTCCTCTTTCCTGGCCCTGCCCCGCGCCCGGGGCATCTTCCCGGAACATTCCCGCGGGACCGGGTCCCCTACCTGGTAGGTGCTGGTGAGGCCCAGGCGGTAGAAAACCGGCAAGAAGACCAGCGCGGTGAGCAGCGAGTTGAGCAGTTGGCCCGCGCACATCCACAGGAACTTGAGACCATAGCGCGCCGCCTCGGCGGGGACCCCGAGCACCTGCACCGCCGACATAAAGCTGGCGGCCAGCGACAGCCCCACGGGCACGGCCGCCAGCTGCCGGCCCCCGGTGAAGAAGTCGTCGGCGCTGCGCTGGCCGCCGCGGGCCAGGCCGACCCACAGCCCGATGCCGGTGGACACCAGCAGCATGACCGCGAACACGCCGTAGTCCCAGGCGCCGAAGGTGGCCGGTGGCCCGGCTTGTGCCCCCTCCATGGGGACAGGTGACTCGGTGCGGGGAGGATGTAGAGACGTGCAGGACTCTCGGTGAGTGCGTGCACGGCAGCGCGCGACTGGCCTTGCGTGCCGTCGGTCCCCTCGCTCCGCGCGCCGAGGATTTATTGGGCTCCGGGGTCAGCGCAGCTCCGCCCCCAGCTTGGGAGGCGGGCGCGACCCGCACCCTTTCCACCCTGGGGCGAGCGGGCCTGCAGGGGTGCGGGCGGTGGGGGGACTCCTCCACGACACTCGCGTCTCCTGACACTTTCTCTCACATCTAGGGCTATGGACAGACAGGGCATTGGAGGCTAAGACCCGCGCTCGCACAGCCTGCCAGGTTTTGGTACCCGGAGCTACTAGGAGCCTGACACTGGGATTTCCTTTGGGGGGGGGGCTACCGGGCTCCGTAAGAAAAAGCACCCTCCCCCAGAGGGCGTCTGTCTTTCTTCGCAGTGTGGGACAGGGAACTGTCCAACCTTGCCGTCCAGCCAACCCCGGTGGGAGGCGCTCCGGGCTTCCCAGTGAGAACACACTTGGAGAATTTTTTTCTTCTGTTTAGGAGTTTAGGACTCATTTTCTCCGTCTGTACAAGAGCAGTCTGGACCTACTTCCCTCTGCATGTGTGTGTGTGTGTGTGTGTCTGTGTCTGAGGCAGGTTCTCAAGCAGCTCAGGCCGGCATGCATGGAGTCCTGGCCGGGATGACAGGAGTGTTCTCCACACCCGTCCTGGCCCTTCTCCCCTTCCTGTCTTCTCTTCCTTCCCTCCCACAGCCTGACCTCGAAGCTGTGGCAACCCTCTTGCCTCGGCTTCCCTAGTGCTGGGATGGCAAGTGTGGACCAGCCTCCCTGCGCAAACTTGTTTGCTCGTTCTTTGAGGGCCCATCCTTCAATTGCTGGTTCTTTGGCAAAGACCTGGGTCCTGATTTTCAGGGGAATGAGGACTTGATCTGAGGCTTGGGACGATGCAGCCAGAAGCTCAGGAGATTTCACCGTGGAACCCTTCCCGGATGAGCTGGTGGAGAATCTGGGGTACCTAGTGTTGATTCCCTGTCGAGTCCCCCACATTTCGGGTGATCTGGCAGGTAGAGGACCTGGTTGCCTCAGGCTGTAGACCTGATCAAAGTGCCTAGCTCCTCTCAAGTGTTTCCCCATCTGATGCGAATCACCAGGCAAGGCCCCAAGGCAGCAAGGGGTCTAGGGCAGGGAGGAACTGTAAGTACTGGCTATTACCGGGTCCCAAGTCTTGCTGTCAAGGGCACTGGGTGGTAGGGTGGAGACACTTCACGTTAAACCCAGAATTTTCAGGTCTTGAAAATGCTTGGGAATGGGTAGAGCTAGGGGGAGATGTGACAGGCAGGAGGCACTCTGGAGCCTAAGGGGACTGGAGAGGGAGAGGTAAGCCTTCCCAAAGCAGGACTGCTGTTCTTGCACAGGCCGGCACATGCTGAGATGACAGGTGGGTCACACTAGCGGCCCTAACAAAGGGACAACATCTTGTGCTCAATATTCTAGCATCACATAGAGCCGTGCCCAAGGCTCTACACAATTTGCAGTTGGTTTTTCCACACTGGTTTGTCTTGTGTAGTCCTGGCTCTCCAAGTTGCTCTGTAGATCAGGCTGGCCTCAAATTCAAGAGATCTGCCTACCCCTGGCTCCTGAGTGCTGGGATTACAGGCATGGGATTACAGGATTACAAGACTGTACTTCATTGTATTTTAGGAACCTGTCCTGGAACTAGCTCTTCTTGTAGACCATACTGGCCTCAAACTCAGAGATCCTGCCTCTGCCTCCTGGCATTAAAGGTGTACGTCACCACCGCCCGGTAGCAGTTGTCTTTTTACAGCTCATTCAGGAGGCAGAGGTAGGTGAACCTGAGGCCAGGCAGGCCTGAGCTAACATTAACAAACCCGGAAACAGTGTCTAAGGATGAGGGACAGGTGGACGGGGCTGCGGGTGCCTGCAGAGGGGAGAGCGCCGCTCTCCTGGGGCTGGAGTCACAGATGTGGGCCCGAGGCCCTGGGGACCAACCCAGACCTGCTGGAGGAGCTGCACGGGCTCTTCACAGGTGGCGGCCACACAAACTCTTCTCCTGTTCACCTGTGCAGTATGACACCACCCGAGTTGGAGGCTCAGCCTTGCCAGATGGGGCAAGTGAAGGACAAAGGAGCTATGATCTTTAGCTATCCTTTTTGGTTATGACTGAGTGGATCCCAGATGCTCTCTTTAGGCCTCCACAAGGAGCGGGTGTTAAAACATCCACAAACCTCAAGCCAAATTTGGTTTGACAGGGTCTCACTAATGCATTACTTTTAATGCTCTTCCACACTAGCCACCACAGCAGCAGGAAGCTTGTTAGGATAGCAGTCTTGAACACTGCACACTGAACACCACTGTTTCCAGGGCAGGCAGGGTGGGCAGGCCTGTACCACTTTCAGAATCCAGCCTGGCCTCCACCACACCCCAGCCCCACCTGCCTAGTCAGTAGCACCTGGCACCCACATCACTTCAGGTCCTTGAGGCCCTGTCCCTAGGGCATGGCTGGCTCATTCCCACCAGTAGAGGTTTAGTGCCAGCAGGATAAGGGGCTCAACCAGGTCCAGGGGGGTGGATTAAGTTCGTGCCTGAAATTCTCAGGCCTGAGCCAGCACCCAGGAGTCTGCAGAAACAGCCACCTCTCAATGTCACACAAAGGGCCTCAGGCAGGAAGAGCTCATCCCTGCAACCTGCATGAGGAATAAAGTTCCTGGGGCACACACAGCTATGGAAAGAGGCCAAGCCTGTGCTTAGCCCCCCCCCAACAGAAGCAAACGAGCCAGGAAGAACTCTGGAGTTTTATTCAGTGGGTCTCTGGGTCTAGAAGAAGGTGTTAGGCCTCTTGGTAGTGAAGCGAGGTTTGTGCTGGCGCCGCAGGACACGGTGGGGCAGCGGGAACTTGATCTTGGAGTCCTGTGGAGAGGGAGGGGATAAGTGTCCAGGGCTCAACCAGGCAGAACCGCCCCCCACAGCCCTGCGTCAGCCACCACTCAGGGCAACTCATGTGGAACTGTTTGACAGCCGTCCACACCCCCCCACTCAGCGCAACTCACGTGGAACTGTTTGACAGCCGGCCGTCGACACTTGCCGGCAGCGATCTCTTCCACCTTCATGATCTGGATGGAGTGTGCACGGGCACGGTGTCGGGCACCCATGTCTCGGTCTGTGGAAAGAGAAGGAAGTCAGCCCCAGGCACGCATATGGCTCCTGTTCCCAGGGCTGTGGAACCTCCTGATTCACTCTGGGGGGCACTGCACAGCCCCCCAAAGGCGACGAAGTTCCTTTGCTGTGTGCACCACTGTTTAAACTGCTGCTACAGGCAGCGGCAGTTCTTGGGTTGGGTGCAGGGCTGGGGTGCGGACTCACAGCACTGTGTGACAGCCCCAGCAGTGGTCAGGTCGCGGTACTCGCGGTACATGTTGTGTGTCCCACTGCGGGAGTCATAGCGCAACCAGATGCCGAAGTTCTTCACGCGCAGGGGGGACTTCTCGAACACCTGTGGGTGGGGAGGACAATGAAGTGCGCTGCCCTGGCTCTGGGGAAGCCAAGGGACTGCCATCCTGCAGGGCCCCGAGCCGCACCTGCCCACAGTACACTATCTCCCCCGATGACTTCTTCATCTTCTTCAGCTGCGACACAAAATACCAGAAGCGGGACTTGGCTACCACATGGTTGGGTGCGAAGATGCGCATTCGGTACAGCGGTGGCGTGTGGCACTTCGGGGTGGGCAAGCAGCGCCCCACCACCTTATACTCCCGGAGCTGAAAGACAGGGTAGTGAGTGGAGGAGGCCTGCCTGTCACCCCACAGGCAGGGCCTTCAGGAAACATACACAGGCCAGTGACAGTCACTTCAGAATGCAAGTGCCCTGCCACAGACTGCCTCAGTTTGTCCAGCACTCAGGCCTATGTCACATGCAGGTGCCAGGTCACCGTCTCCCCTGAAAACTCCAGACTAGCTTTTCACCAGGAGGCAGGAGGATGGCATGTATCCATGCTCCCATGCCAGGTCAGCCCTGTGCCTCCACAAGGACAGGAGGGGCAGCTCGCAGCAATCCTCCTGCTCATGGCCTTAGTGTGAGACACCACACCCTAGACATTTACTCTTTTGCCCTTCCCAAGTACTACAAAGTACCAGGCAGGCCAACCCGGCCTCCAATTTGGAAATAGCTAAGAATGACTCAATCCGGACCCATGTGCCTCTACCTCCCAAGAACTGAGATAACAGGTGTGCAGCAACATGCCTGGTGACTTCAGAACCGGAAGGGGCCGCAATGCATGCTTGTCAAAGGCTCTAACAACTGAGGCAGAGACCAACCTCCTCGCGTGTCTAAGTAACCCACGTTAGCTTTGAAATTAAGAGTGTCCCGTCTCGCCCTCCCAAACGCTAATAACAAAACGACAACCTTTTCTTGTTTCCTTTTTTTCTTTCTTTCTTTTTCGTTTCTCGAGACAGAATTTTTCAATGTAACTTTCTGGTTATCTGTCCCGGAACTAGCCCCTTGTTGTTGTAGCCGTCATCGAACTCAGAGATCCGCCTGTATCTGCCTCCCAAGTGCTGCGATTAAAGGCCTGCGCCGCCTCCGCCCGCGTTCTTTTTGTTTTTCTATATTGGAACTCGCGATAATCCTCCTGCCGCTGCATTGCCGGTTCTGCTGTATATAGCGAGCGCCACTGTGCCAGGCAATTTGCCAGACAGGCGGACCTTGGCCTGTCGTCCAGGAGGCGGGGGAAGCCGGCCTCATCGGATTGCCTAGCGGGGCATGCTAACCTCTGCGGCTGGTTAGCACGCGGCGGCCGCCATGTTGTCGCCAAGAGCCTGCGACCGCGGACCGCTGCCCGTGCCCGGCGAGCGGGTCCGGGCGGCTGTGCCCGGCGAAATCCCGGCACACAGTGACTCCGCGCAGTCGCGCCGCAACGCCGGGCCCGAGCCACACCGCGTCCGCCTTACCGTGCCGGACGCCTTCATGACGATCCGTCCTCGTTCGCCGCCAGTCACAAAAGGAAGTATTACTTTCCGCGCAGGCTCTCACCATGTACTCTCTGACGGAAGTCCCGCCCTTCTCGATGCCATACGTCCATTGGATACGTCTACAAACGCTCTACGATTTTAGTTTCTCTATTGGTTACGGGTAACCCCCTCCGAGCTCTCTTACATCGAGACTACAATTCCCAGGAGGGAGCGAGGCAGCGCGCGAGGCTTTACAAGTAGATCCGGATTGACGACAGAGCCTCTGCGCGCGGGGGATGCTGGGAGTGGTAGGCGCAAAAGTGGTCTCGATTTCTAATTCAGCGGTCATCTTTTTTTATTTTATTGATATTTATTGAGCTCTACATTTTTCTCTGATCCCCTCCCTGCCTCTCTCTTCGCGCTTTCACTCCTCCCCCAAGGTCCCCATGCTCTCAATTTACTCAGGAGATCTTGTCTTTTTCTACTTCCCATGTAGATTAGATCTATGTAAGTCTCTCTTAGTGTCCTCATTGTTGTCTAAGTTCTCTGGGATTGTGGTTTGTAGGCTGGTTTTGTTTGCTTTATGTTTATAAACCACCTATGAGTGAGTACATGTGGTAATTGTCTTTCTGTGTCTGGGTTACCTCACTCAAAATAATGCTTTCTAGTTACATCCATTTTCCCGCAAAATTCAAGCTGTCGTTATTTTTTTCTGATGTGTAGTATTCCATTGTGTAAATGTACCACATTTTTTTTTATCCATTCTTCAAACGAGGGGCATTTAGGTTGTTTCCAGGTTCTGGCTATGACAAACAAAGCTGCTATGAACATAGTTGAGCACATGTCCTCGTGGCACGATTGAGCATCCTTTGGATAGATACCCAAAAGTGGTATTGCTGGGTCTTGAAGAACGTTATTTCCTAATTATCTGAGAAATCGCCAAACTGACATCCATAGGGGTTTTACCAGCTTGCATTCCCACTAGCAATGCAGAAGCGTTCCCTTTTCCTCACAACCTCTCCAGCATAAGTTGTCATCAGTGTTTTTGATCTTGGCCATTCTTTCAGGAGTAAGATGGAATTTCAGAGTTGTTTTGATTTGCATTTCTCTTATGACTAAGGATGTTGAACATTTCCTTAAGTGTCTTTCAGCCATTTTAGATTCCTCAGTTGAGATTTCTTTCTGGGTCTGAAGAGATGACTCGGTAGTTAAGAACACTGACTGCACTTCCAAAGGAGAGCAAACACGATCCCAGGACACAAGCACATCAGGATCGAACCAACGATCAGATCCAGAGCCAACGATCTCCACCGGAACAGGAGTGGAATTGAACGAGACTCCTAGGACAGAGAGAGATGGAGGAAACAACAAGCTCCACCGGGAGCAGAAGCCAGGAGCAAACCCAGCCCTGAGAGCCAACCCCGTCCTGGGACACTGGCAGACCAGAATTGAGCCAACCACCTGACTTAGAGTCCGTTACCTCCACCGGAACCGGAGTGGAACGGAACCACTTACCTAAGACAAAGAGAGAACAAGCACCACCAGGAGCAGAAGCCAGGAGCAAACCCGGTCCCGGGACACAAACGGATCAGGATTGAACCAGTGACCAGATCCAGAGTCAGTGTGGGCCACCAGAACAGGTCTAACTCCAAGCGAGGGACTTCTGCAGAGAAGATCCAGACCAATATTTACAGAAACAAATCAAAGCCAGCAGCCTAGACCAAAGTAGGTCTGAGACAACAAACTCCAAGAGAGCAGACCAAAGCACAGGAGCACTGCGCTACCTCCAGGAACAGGAATAACCAACGGGGTAATTAGAACTGTGACACTGACTGTACCACGAGGAAAACCATCTTAGCTTTCGATCTACTGGCACCTAGAAGATTATTCAACAGAATTTCAGACAGCACCAACCACACCTATTAGAGGAAAAGATGAGTAGAAAAGGTAAGATCACAAGCTATACCACAAAGAGCAACACAATACCAGTGAAACCCAAAGACCCTACAAAAGTAAGACCTGAACAACCAAATATGGATGACCCAGAAGAAAATGATCTAAAACATAACCACAAGAGAATATCTGAAATTCTTAAAGACGAAATGAGAAATTACCATAAAGAATTGGAAGAAAAAACAAAAAAAATGGAAGATATCAGCAAATCACTTATAGCAAACCAAGAAAAAGAACTCAAACATATAACAGAAACTATTCAGGACTTGAGAACTGAGATAGAAAAAAAATAAAGAAAACACAAGCCGAAGAAATTATAGAAACAGAAATCATGAGGAAAAGAACAGGAACCACAAATGCAAGTACGAAAAACAAAATACAAGAAATAGAAGAGAGAATCTCAAGTGCAGAAGATAAAATAGAGGAAATAGACTCATCAGTTAAAGAAAACATTAAATCTAACAAAAGCTTAACCCAAAATATCCAGGAAATATGGGACAACATAAAAAGGCCAAATCTTAGAATAATAGGTATAGAAGAAGAAGAAGTTCAACTCAAAGGCACAAGAAATTTATTTAACAAAATCATAGAAGAAAACTTTCCCTACCTAAAGAAAGATATGCCTATGAAGATACAGGACTCTTATAGAACACCAAATAGACTGGATCCAAAAAAGAGTTCTCTCACCACATAATAATCAAAACACTAAACATACAGAGTAAAGAAAGAATATTAAGACCTGCAAAGGAAAAAGGCCAAGTAACATATAAAGGTAAACCTATCAGAATTACACTTGAATTCTCAGTGGAGACAATGAAAGCCAGAACGTCCTGGTCAAGCATTATGCAGACATTAAGAGACCATGGATGCCAGTCCAGACTACTATACCCCGCAAAACTGTTAATCACCATAGGAGGACAAAACAAGATATTCCATGACAAACCTAGATTTCACCAATGCCTAGCCACAAACGCAGCCCTACAAAGAATACTGGAAGGAAAACTCCAACCCAAGGAAGATGGCAACTCCAACAAAATCACACACAATTGATGATCTCATTACAGCAAAGCCCGAAGAAGAAATAAACGCACAAAATAACATCACCAACGATGAAAACTAAATTAACAGGAGATAGCAATCACTGGTCATTAATATCCCTTAATGTAAATGGACTCAACTCACCCATAAAAAGGCACAGGTTAACAGACTGGATACGAAAACAGAACCCATCCCTCTTCTGCATCTCAACCTCAAAGACAGACATTGTATCAAAGTAAAAGGTTGGGAAAAAATATACCAATCAAATGGACCTGAGAAACAAGCGGGTGTAGCTATCCTATATCTAACAAAATAGACTTCAAGCTAAAATCAGTCAAAAGAGACAAAGAAGGACATTTCATATTAGTCACAGGGAAAATCCATCAAGAGGAAATCTCAATACTGATCATCTATGTTCCTAATACAAGGGCACCTTCAAATGTCAAAGAAACACTTTGAAAGCTTAAATCATATATTAAACCCCACACACTGATAGTGGGAGACTTCAATATTCCCCTCTCACCACTGGAGAGGTCAATCAGACAAAAAATGAACAGAGAAATAAGAGAACTAACAAATGTTATGACTCAAATGGACTTAACAGACATCTATAGAATATTCCATCCAAACAGAAAAAAAAATATACCTTCTTCTCAGCACCTCATGGAACCTTCTCAAAAACTGACCACACAGTCGGTAACAAAACAAGCCTCAACAAATACAAAAAAATTGGAATAACCCAATGTACCTTATCAGATCACCATGCTTTAAAACTAGAAGTCAACAGCAATACCAATTCCAGAAAACTCACAAACACATGAAATTAAACAGTGCTCATCTGAATCATCAATGGGTCAAGGAAGAAATAAAAGGGGAAATTAAAGACCTCCTAAAATTCAATGAAAATGACCACACAGCATACCCAAATTTATGGGACACAATGAAAGCAGTGTTAGGAGGCAAGTTCATAGCACTAAATGCCTACATAAAGAAGCTGGAAAAAATCCCACACTAGTGAATTAACAGAACAATTGAAAACTTTAGAACAAAAGGAAGCAAACTCACCTAAGAGAACTAGACGGTAGGAAATAATCAAATTGAGAGCTGAAATCAATAAAATAGAAACAAAGAAAACAATACAAAGAATCAATGAGACAAAGAGCTGGTTCTCTGAGAAAATCTGTCAACGTAATCCACCATATAAACAAGCTGAAAAATAAAAACCACATGATCATCTCATTAGATGCCGAAAAAACATTTGACAAAATACAACATCCCTTCATGATAAAAGTCTCGGAGAGAGCAGGGATACAAGGAACATACCTAAATATAATTAAGGCAATATACAGCATGCCAACAGCCAACATCAAACTAAATGGAGAGAAACTCCCAGCGATTCCACTGAAATCAGGAACAAGACAAGGTTGTCCACTCTCTCCATACCTATTCAATATAGTTCTTGAGGTCCTAGCTAGAGCAATAAGACACCAAAGGGAGACCAAGGGGATACAAATTGGAAAAGAAGAAGTCAAACTTTCCCTGTTTGCTGATGACATCATAGTTTACATAAGTGATCCCAAAAATTCTACCAAGGAACTTTTCTACAACTCATAAACACATTCAGCAATGTAGCAGGATACAAGATTAACTCAAAAAAATCAGTAGCCCTCCTGTACACAAACGATAACAGGGCTGAGGAAGAAATCAGAGAATCAACACCCTTCACAATAGCCACAAATGGCATAAAATATCTCGGAGTAACTCTAACCAAACAAGTGGAAGACTTGTATGACAAGAACTTTATCTTTGAAGAAAGAAATTGAAGAAGACACCAGAAAATGGAAAGACCTCCCATGCTCTTGGGTAGGCAGAATTAATATAGTAAAAATGGCAATCCTACCGAAAGCAATCTACAGATTCAATGCAATGCCCATCAAAATCCAAACAAAAATTTTCAAGGACTTTGAAAAAACGGTACTCAACTTCTTTGGAAAAGCAAAAAACCCAGGATAGCCAAAACAATCCTATGTAATAAGAGAACTTTTGGAGGCATCATAATCCCTGACTTCAAACTCTACTACAGAGCTACAGAACTGAAAACAGCCTGCTATTGGCATAAGAACAGACAGGAGGACCAGTGTAACCGAATAGAAGACCCGGATATCAATCCACACATCTTCGAACACCTGATCTTTGATAAAGAAGCAAAAGATATCAAATGGAAAAAAAGAAAGCAGATTTAAGAAGTGGTCCTGGCATAACTGGATATCAACATGTAGAAGAATGAAAATAGACCCATATCTATCACCATGCACAGAACTCAAATCCAAATGGATCAAAGACCTCAACATAAAGCCAGCCACACTGAACCTTATAGAAGAGAAAGTGGGAAGTACACTTGAACACGTTGGCACAGGGAACCACTTCCTAAATAGAACCCCAGGAGCACAGACACTGAGAGAAACAATTAATAAATGGTACCTCCTGATACTGAAAAGCTTCTGTAAAGCAAAGGACACTGTCAACAAGACAAAACGACAGCCTACAGAATGGGAAAAGATCTTCACTAACCCCAGATCAGAAAGAGGTCTGATCTCCAAAATATACAAAGAACTCAAGAAATTGAACACCAAAAAAATCACGTAATCCAATAAAAAAAAATGGAGTACAGTCCTAAACAGAGAACTCTCAACAGAGGAATCTAAATTGGCTGAAAAACACTTATGGAAATGTTCAACATCGTTAGTCATAAGAGAAATGCAAATCAAAACAATTCCATCTTACACCTGTAAGAATGGCCAAGATCAAAAACACTGCTGACAACTTATGCTGGAGAGGTTGTGGGGAAAAGGGAACACTTCTGCATTGCTGGTGGGAATGCAAGCTGGTAAAACCCCTATGGATGTCAGTGTGGTGGTTTCTCAGATAATTAGGAAACAACCTTCTTCAAGACCCAGCAATACCACTTTTGGGTATATATCCAAAGGATGCTCAATTGTGCCACGAGGACATGTGCTCAACTATGTTCATAGCAGCTTTGTTTGTCATAGCCAGAACCTGGAAACAACCTAAATGCCCCTCATTTGAAGAATGGATAAAAAAAAAAAGTGGTACATTTACACAATGGAGTACTACACAGCAGAAAAAAATAACGACAGCTTGAATTTTGCAGGAAAATGGATGGAGCTAGAAAGCATTATTTTGAGTGAGGTAACCCAGACACAGAAAGACAATTACCACATGTACTCACTCATAGGTGGTTTATAAACATAAAGCAAACAAAACCAGCCTACAAACCACAATCCCAGAGAACTTAGACAACAATGCGGACACTAAGAGAGACTTACATAGATCTAATCTACATGGGAAATAGAAAGTATAAAAAGACATGATCTCCTGTGTAAATTAGGAGTATGGGGACCTTGGGGGAGGGTTGAATGGGGAGGGGAGAGGCAGGGAGGGGATCAGAGAAAAATGTAGAGCTCAATAAATATCATGAAAAAATAAAAAAAAGGAAAAAAAAGACTCCTCTGTTGAGAGTTCTCTGTTTAAAAAACAGAGAGAACTCTGTTTTTTTTTTTATTGGATTATGTGATCTTTTGGTGTCCAATTTCTTGAATTCTTTGTATAATTTGGAGATCAGACCTCTGTCTGATGTGGGGTTAGTGAAGATCTTTTCCCATTCTGTAAGCTGTCATTTTGTTTTGTTGACCATGTCCTTTGCTTTACAGAAGCCTTTCAGTTTCAGGAGGTCCCATTTATTAATTGTTTCTCTCAGTGTCTGTGCTCCTGGGGTTCTATTTAGGAAGTGGTTCCCTGTGCCAATGTGTTCAAGCGTACTTCCCACTTTCTCTTCTATAAGGTTCAGTGTGACTGGCTTTATGTTGAGGTCTTTGATCCATTTGGATTTGAATTTTGTGCATGGTGATAGATATGGGTCTATTTTCATTCTTCTACATGTTGATGTCCAGTTATGCCAGCACCACTTGTTAAATATGCTTTCTTTTTTCCATTTGATATGTTTTGCTTCTTTATCAAAGATCAGGTGTTTGAAGATGTGTGGATTGATATCCGGGTCTTCTATTCGGTTCTGTTGGTCCTCCTGTCTGTTCTTATGCCAGTACCAGGCTGTTTTCAGTACTGTAGCTCTGTAGTAGAGTTTGAAGTCAGGGATTGTGATGCCTCCTGATGTTCTTTTAATACATAGGATTGTTTTGGTTATCCTGGGTTTTTACTTTTCCAAATGAGGTTGAGTACTGTTCTTTCAAGGTCTTTGAAGAATTTTGCTGGGATTTTGATGGGCTGTGGTCTTCTTTTTTTTTTCTTCCTTCCTTTCTTTAGCTCTTCCCCCCTTCCTCCCTCTGTGTCTCCCTCCCTTCCTCCTTTTTTTTTTTTTGTGGTTTGGGTTTTCGAGACCTGGTTTCTCTGTAGTTTTGCAGCCTGTCCTGGAACTAGCTCTCGTAATCCAGGCTGGCATCGAACTCAGAGATCCTCCTGCCTCTGCCTCCCGAGTGCTGGGATTAAAGGCGAGCGCCACCATCGGCCGGCTCCTTCCTCTTTTTACGTCATCTACCTGTGTATCTACCCTCTGTCACCTGTCATCTGTCCATCTTTTTAAAAAATCGTTGTGCTAATTCTTTTTTTAGGTGTGTGAGTGTTTTACCTGCAGGTATGTTTACGTTATCTGCATGTCTGGTGCCTGCGGGAGGCCAGAAGAGAGCATCGTGTCCCTTGAGACTGGAGTTAAATGGTTGTGAACCATCATGTGGTTGCTGGGAATCGAACCCCAGTCAGTGCTTTTAGTTGCTGAACTATCTCTATCTCTCTGGCCCATTGATCTTTTTATCTGTAATCAATTTATTTTACTGTTTGTTGAGACAGGGCCTGTAACTCACTGTAATTATCCTGCCTCAGGTTTCAGATTCTTGGGATGCAGGACTGTGTTACCCGCTGGCCCACGTAGCTGTTTTCTTCATAGAATTGTATCAGTCGGTCTCTTAACTTCGTTCTTTTCCTGTTGGTATTCTCTTAATTGTAGGGACACAGGCGACAATATCAGGTGTGTATCTCCGCTAGCGATCACTAGGTAGCGCGCGCCTCCCTTCGGCTCCGCTGCAGGCAGAGCTGGACCTCTCTGGGCCGCATGCTGGTTGGCCTCCTGCTCCCATTGATGTCAGGTACACAGGTGTGGGGCCTTAGTTTCCCCAGCCGTCAGAGGAAACCACTAACGCTCCCCGGCCCATAGGATAGTCCTAAGATTTCGAATTGGGCATGGTGGCACATACCTGTGTCATTACGAATAGGATACTGAGGCAGGAGGATGCCACTGGCTCCTTAGCAAGATTTCATCTGCCCGAAAAAAACAGCATATGAGAGTAACTGCAATGGGCAGGCTAGGACACAATGTCTCCCTCTGCTGGAACACACTCCATGCCTCTGAGCCACAGGTTGCTGAAGTAGGGTAGAGACACTCTGTGAGGTGCAGGATAGATCCTGGGCTGCAGCCTGTACCCTGAGAGGGCGCGGTGTAGGAAGTGGAGATGCAGAGGAGAGAGAAGTCTACCGAGGTACCCACAGTTTCCAGCCTTAGCTTTGGGCCTGGCTTTAGCATGAATTCCAAGTCTACAAGGCTATGTGCCCAGAACACACAGCTGGAGACAGGGTGCTGGGACTGTCACCTCTGCAGATATCCCCTTTGGCCTCCCCTGGAACACACCTCCTGCTCTACCGGGCTGCACTCTCAGGGGCTATGCAGAATCCCAGCAGGGCCACCTGTTGGTAGGACCTGGGCTTTGGTCACCAAAGGCTGTCAGGGTTCTGGATTGCTAGGTTGCAGACTCTGCCTTCATCTTTCAACAGTGCACCCAGCTGATCTGGGGTCTCAGGCCACCCTGCTCTGATCCAGGGTGCGCTGTCCTCTCCCTGCTCACTCCAGTCACTGTGCCTTTCAGAAATGGGGAGGATTCTGCACCCAGCCCTCAGACCCCAAAATGCCCTCAGGTGTTCTGTCTGGTACCTGGGTTTCCCTCACAGAACACACCCAGCCATTCTAAGCACAAAGGAGAGTTATTACCCCCAGAGGTACAACTGGGGCTGGGTGCCTCTGGATCCCACAGAGGCAGCAGCGGGTGTCTAATATGTGGGAGGTCTGTGCTAGGGTGAGCTGGTCAGTCCTGGCTGGACAGGCTAGCCAGTGTAGCCAAATAATGGATTTTGATGGTTGGACCTTGAGTTTTAGTCAGGCATGAGGAAGTGGCCAAGTAAGGGAATAGACCTTGGGGGCCAGCTTTAGGACGTAACCTAATGTCCTTGGTGACAGAGGGAATGGGGGAGACAGGCAAGGCCTGCTTGGCAGTATTTGCCATGCTCTTAGAAAGCCCTTCACTGTGTCCTATAAGCAAGGACTCGGGCTTGTGCTCTGGGCTCCCCTGTCTTCCCAGCTTTGCCCAGTCTACAGGGTCTGCAGGCCGTTGTCACCCCAGCCTGCCTCAGCCTCCGAGCGCTCGTATTACAGGTGTGCGTCACCACATGAGGCTTATTCAGGGGAGCACGGGTGTTTAGCCCACATGCATGTATGTGCGCCACTGTGTGCCTGGTGCCCAGGAGGCCAGAAGAGCCACGTTCCCAGATGGTGACCAACGCTGTCCCTGGGAATGTTCCTTCTGTGTCCTTTCCATGAGGTCTGGCTGTGCTCATGGCGCTCATGGGGTCACAGGGTCAACAGCACTCACCAAATCTTGGGGTTCACCAGTATTTACCATTGATTGTGGTAATATTTTGTTTGTAATTTAACAAATAAAGCTTGCCTGATGATCAGAGTGCAGAGGTAGCCACTAGTTAACCATGGAGACCAGGCCGTGGTGGCGTACACCTTTAATCCCAGCACACAGGAGGCAGAGGTAGACAGATCTCTGTGAGTTCAAACCCACCCTGAGCTACATGAAATTGATCCAGTCTAAAAGAGAAAAAGAGTCAGGTAGTGGTTGCTCACACCTTTAATCCCAACACTAGGGAGGTGGAGACAGGAAGGGATATGGCTGGGCAGAGAGAAATGTAAGGCAGAGAGGAATATAAGGCAGGAGGAGACAGGAGCTTAGGATACAGTCTAAGGTTTCATAGAGACAGCATTTGGTCTGAGGACTTGAGGAGACTGGACACCCCATTCGGTCTGAGGGTTTTGTAGAGGTAAGAAATAGTGGCTGCAGCTCTGCTCTCTGGTGTTTCAGCCTTCACCTCCAATAAGACCATTTAGAATTCACGTTACAATCAGTCTGTTAAGTTCCAATAAATTCTGAGTCCCGGGGCTGAATCCTACTCTCCCAGGGCTCAGCTAACTCCCGGCTACTCATCTGCCCACCTCTCAGTTCCTCTGTAGCCCCTACTCGCCCTGTTCCGTGCGCTTTCAAACTCCCCTTGGCCAGTGGTTTTCTCCTGTGGCTTTTAACTTCTCTGGGTCTCCACATCACCCTGTGGAGCCCACAGAGGGAATGGACAAGGGAGAAGGGTGGAGGGGGGCTCACCTGTCTCCCCAACATTAGGAAGGCTGAAGCCGGAGATTGGTAGTTCAAGGTCAGCCTGAGCTGTATGAAACAGGTCCTAAATAAACAAAAACAAGAAACCAGAAAAGAAGTCAAGGGCTGGAGAGATGACTCAGATGGCTGCACTTCCAAAGGTCCTGAGTTCAATTCCCAGCAACCACATGGTGGCTCACAACCATCTGTAATAAAATATGGTGCCCTCTTCTGGCCTGCAGGAACATATGGAGGCAGACCACTGTATACTTAATAAATAAATAAATCTTTAAAAAAAAAAAGAAGTCAAGAAGGTGGCAAAGGTGGCAAAGGCACTTGCCACCAAGTCTGGGGACCTGAACCAGACCACTGAGTCCCATAGTGGTGGAACTTACTTCTTTTTTTTTTCACCATTATACAAATGAAGATGGAACTTACGTCTAAAGGTTGTGCTATGAACTAGGCAGTGGTGGTGCACGCCTTTAATCCCAGCACTTGGGGAGGCAGAGGCAGACAGATATCTGTGAGTTCGAGGCCAGCCTGGTCTTCAGAGGGTGGTCCAGGACAGCCTTCCAAGACAGTTGCAGTTTCAACACAGAGAAACCCTGTCTCGTACCCCCCAAAACAAAAGAAAACAAAAAACCAACTTGGTCTCTTGGTGGGTGACTGTTCCTCATACGCAGGTGGGCTACTGTACCCTCCCTGGAGATTCAGACTCTCTCAGGCCCATGTGGGCCATGGGTATGTAATTTGATCACTTCACCCTAGCTGGATCTGAAACCACACCCAGGAGGAGTAATCCATCAACCATTACAGTCAGCGGGGAAGCAAAAATAAGGGAGTGGGGACGATGGGGACGGTCTGAGTGGGGACGGGAAAGCTGGAGGACTCCCATCAGGAAGGCTGGGTGGGCAGCCTGAGCCCACAGGCTGGGGCTGACCTCTTAGGGAGCTTGTCTGCACTTACATACCAGACCAAGATCAGCTGATTTGGCCATGAGGATTTAAACCACACTGGTTGAAGGGGCCTCAGCAATACTGACCCTGGGACAATTTTATTGCAAGCAATCAGACCTTTTATACTGCCCCCCCCCCCCAGCTGAGGACTGAACCCAGGGCCTTGCCCTTGCTAGGCAGGCCCAAAGCTAAATCCCCAACCCTGCATTCAGACTTTTTATACCTTTATCAGAAAGAGAATATAGTGGCCATTGCCAGGATCAGTACAGTTGTAGCTGCCAGGATACAGTGATGTTTGCAAAGTTTACAGACTACACAAGATGAATGTCTAAGACCAATTGTCCTGAATGCTCCCGTGCTTCCGTGATTTCTAAGGGATCAGACAGAGAAACACAAGGCGGTCTGAGAGCTTCACTGCCTGAGGGAGGAACTGAGAGGCACAAGGTGCCCCAAGAGCCGTGGACTCTAACCTGGAAAACCCAAGGCACTGGTTGTCAAGGGAGCTAGGCCAGACCAAAGCCATGAGTTCCCGCAGCACCAGAGGGGCGTGTCCTCGGCTCATTCCTCCAGCGGACGGAAGGGGGCGGCATGAGGCTGTTGGTGATGGGACTGGAAAAGCCCAGAGTTGGAATGTGGGCACTCTAGAGGTGTTGGGGGAAAGAAGAAAACTGTGCTCGCTGTCAGAGGTCAGAGCGATGGCAATTGTTCTCAAAGCTCAACAGGGATGAGTTTGATGTACCACATCTGCCAGCCCATCTTTGAAAGATGGAGGCAGGAATAGTGTAAGTTCCACGGAGGTGGTTGGTGCGTGGCTCAGGGGTAGAGTGACAGACGGGATACCCCAGTGAGGGACTGGGATTCTGGCTCAGGGGTGGAGCCTCTGCCTAGAATCCCCCAGTGAGAGGCTGGGGGCGTGGCTCAGGGGTGGAGTGAAAGACGGGATCCCCCAGTGAGGGACTGGGGGTGTGGCTAAGGGTTAGAGCAGCCTAGAATCACAGAAGCTGGCACGTGGTTATGGTCATGTGGCCATGGAAGAGGGACGTCTGACTGAACTATTTGGGAGTGTTGCAGGCAGAATGCCTGTCCTGAGGGCTCACAGTTTCCTCCATTACACACACACACACACACACACACACACACACACACACACACACACACACACACACACACACACACCATTCCCATGAGGACAAGACGGCTGACCCATCAGCTGCCCGGATCTAGATGTGGCCCTAAGTACCAAGCCTAGTCTTTTGGGATTGACCAGTGGTTCTTCTCCCGAGGAGCCTCGCACCCCTACTCCTGGGCTCCTAAACTCGGGGACAGGGAAGCTCAAGGACACGAGGTGTTGTTTTGTGACCACTAGCAATGGCCACACTGTACAAATGGTAGAGAGCAGGACAAGAATAATGGATAGATAACTCTGAGCACCAGCCCCATGCCTATGGACCACCTCGTATGTCTGCTAGTGGGAGGGGCAGCTGGCTAGCACCCCTGGGTGACTGAGGAGGCTGAGGTAAAATGGGAACCATAGCCTGAAAAGGCAAAGGGCTGAGCTGCCATAAAATTCAGCCGAGGGGGGCCAGTCTGGTCACCAGGAGTGGACTCAGCTGGCAAGGGTGGAAGCAGAATCTAAGGTGCTGGAGATGGAGCAGGGAGTGGACGATACAAGAATTCAGGGCACATCAGGAGCCCTGGAGTTCTGGGACCCCAAATCAAGGCCTTTAAACATAGCTCTGTCCTGTGCTAAGGGTGCATGTGCTCAAGACAAGTGCCCAGGAGGCATGCCTACCCTCCAGCTCTCGCCCCAGGCCAGCAGGCCTGCTGTCCCCAAACTTCCAGGCACAGCCACCCTGCCAGTTACCAGGGAGGCACCACTGGAGGCCAGGAAGGACACGGTTTTGTTTTGGGGATTTTCTTTTTTAATTTTTGCAAAGCTGTTGACCCTCAGAGCCTTTCCCCGTTGACTCATGGCGAACATGTGCTGTGCCCTCAGAGATCAGACTGTAACAGCAGCACTCACTTCAGGTGTAATCATGCAGGCCTGTCTTGCCAAAACTGGGAACAGAGCCTGAGGCAGGAGAATTGACAGCTGGGGGCTGCTGTGGAGCACAGAGGGAGATGGGGAAAAAGAAAGCAGAGCCGCCTAAGGCAGCTGGGAGAGTGCAGACTTTAGTTCCTGGGTTCAAATCCCAAGGGACTCATGGAGCAGGGAAAGACTGAACAAACAGAATGGGCTGTTGGTCCATTCTGCGGACCTTTTGGCCTTCGCTTAGTGTCCCCTGCATGGGGAAAGAACCAGACAGCAAGAGGCTACTGGGCTTCCGCAGGTCTCCAGCTCCGTTTTTTGGTGGGATTTCCCTATGTAGCCTTGAGTGGTTTGGAATTTTCTCTGTAGTCCAGGCTGACCATAAACTCACAGAAATCCTCCTACCTCTGACCCATGTGTGGGGATTAAAGGAGACAACATGCTCGTCTCTTTTTGGGCATGCACCCATGAAGGCCAGAAGGGGGCGTTAGATCCCTTGGAGTAGGGGTTCCTGGTAGTTGGGAGCTGTAATGTAGGTGGTGGGAATGGAACCTGGGTCCCCTGCAAGAGCAGCTAAGAGCTCTTAACAGCTGAGCCATCTCTTGTGTTGGTTTTAAAAAATTGGCCTGGCTGGCCTGGGACTCACTCTGTACTCCTGATTGACTCTGAACTCCCTACGTAGTGTGGGTCCATACTTCATACAAGATATTTGCAGGCAGGCATTCTGGCCATGCTTAATTTCTTTTCTTTTCTTTTTTTTTCTTTTTTTTTTTTTTGGTTTTTTGAGGCAGGGTTTCTCTGTGGCTTTGGAGCCTGTCCTGGAACTAGCTCTTGTAGACCAGGCTGGCCTTGAACTCACAGAGATCCGCCTGCCTCTGCCTCCCGAGTGCTGGGATTAAAGGTGTGCGCCACCACCGCCCGGAAAAATATAGTTTTTTGGTTTTTTTTTTTTTGGTGTTTTGAGATAGGGTTTCTCTGTAGCTTTGGAGCCTGTCCTGAAACAGGCTGTAGACCAGGCTGGCCTCAAACTCACAGAGATCCACCTGCCTCTGCCTCCTGAGTGCTGGGATTAAAGGCGTGCGCCACCACCGCCCCCATGCTTAATTTCTAAGGCAGCTGCAAACCTGCCAAACAAGCCAGCCACCTGACAAAGGCCAGGATGTATGGCTCCTTCTCCTTTATTATTACGTAGATCGCCTGGGGAGAGGTGTTGATTCCAAGGCTATGGCCAAAGTTGCAGGTGTTTCGGTAGCCCTGCTTCCCCGGAAAGAGAATATCAATGAGTGTCCACCTTGGTTTACCTGGGGAATAAAAGGTGTTTTGTATAATAAACGCAGGTAGATCTTCAGGATGAATGAAGCCTGAGATGCCCTTCCGTGATGACTGTGTGAACTGTGTCTTGTTATTTTCTCATGCCTCCTTACGGGTTGAGTTAGGGAAAAATAGTTTCTATGTTGGGGCCACGGACCCGGACATAATGGCGCCAGCAACATGATGCTGACCACTGAACCTTGAGTAAAGCTGGAGAAAAAGACAAGAAGTACAAAAGACAATGTGGTGCTGACCACTGAACCCCGAGAGGCAACGTGGATGAAGACCGTGAATGCTGACCACTGAACCCCGAGAAAAGCCGGAGAAAGGACAGAGGAGAATGTGAGGCTGATCCATGAACCCCAAAAAACAAGGAAGAAGTGACCAGACCTGAGGAACCCACGAGAAAAAAATCGGTGGATACGTGAGTAATGTGCACTTAGATAACAAAGTGGGACAGTAATATCAGGAGTAAAATTTGTAAATATAGAAATATGGGACAAGGAGAAAGCAATCGGATGGCTATGCAATTGAAGATATTTTAAAAGACAGAGGAGAGAGAGTACAGCAGGATCAGATACAAGAATTTTTAGAATTCATAGAGGAGATATGTCCTCGGTTTTCCCAGTGCAGGACATTAGACGTGGCAACATGGAAAGAAGTAGGAATGAGAATCCAACATTATTGTAACTATGGACCAGAAAGCATCCCTGATGATACGCCTTATTTCTGGATGCTAATACAGGAAAGGTTGGACTTAAATCCTAACCAGCAGGAGGTAGTTCCATCTGCACCATCTGAGGAGCTGCTAGATACTCTTTCAGAACAGAGCGGTTACAACAGGTCAGAGAATTCAGGCCATGAAAGGGAGTCTTCATCTCTCTCACTAGCAAACAGCAGCACTGAGAGACAGAGACATGAGGACAAGGTTCAGAAAGAAACAAAAGGTTTGAGAAGGATGGTAACCTCGCTATCGCACAGATTAGGAACCATGCAGACACAGGATTCTTATCAGAAGAGCGATAGTCTTCCTACAGCAATGGCAGGTTTAGGTCCGCCCACAGTTCAGAGTACACCGAAAGTGAAGCAGAGGCTAACGGTAGCAGTGAATCTCCTCTACAAGCTTGTATCAGAGAAGCCGCTAGCAGAGGAGAAGAGATGCAAGGATTTCAATTGTTCCCAGTAATGGAGCAGAGAGATGCACAAGGAAATCTACTTAGAATACATACCCCTATATCATTTAAGTTACTCAAAGAATTAAAAACAGCTTGTGCTCAATACAGCACCACGGCATCCTTTACCCAGACACTGGTGGAGAATATAGCTGTAGAAGCTCTGCCACCAGCGGATTGGAAGCAGATAGCCAAGGCTTGCCTGTTAGAAGGAGATTATCTATTGTGGAGAACTGAATTTACGGAACAATGTTAGGCCACAGCTGAGAGAAACAGAGTTCAGCAGATTCCTATTTCATATGAGATGCTGGCAGGCGAAGGACCCTATACAGAAACAAATCAGCAGTTAGAATATGATATGGTAGCATATGCCCAGATCAGTGCAGCGGCCAAGAAGGCCTGGAATAAGCTTCCATCATCAAAAGAACAGACTAAGGAGTTATCTAGTATAAGACAGGGACCAGATGAGTTATTTCAGGACTTTGTTTCCAGACTAACACAGGCATCTAACAGGTTGATTGGAGACTCTGAATCATGACAGATAATAATTAAACAGTTAGCATTTTAGAGCGCAATGCTATATGCAAGGCGGCTATAAGACCTTTTAAGAAACAGGGTAATGTTACAGATTATACCCGAATCTGTTCGCATATTGGCCAACCATATCCACAAGGAATGGCTTTAGCTGCTGCTTTACAGGGAAAGACAATTGATGATGTCTTATCTCAGCAGGGAGACCTAGCCCCAGGGAGAATGCAAGCTACAGGAACACCTGGAGGCTGTTTTGGACGTGGTCTTATGGGACATCAGGTCAGACGATGTCCAGATTGGAGAGCAAACCCTAGGACTAGAAAAGAACCAGGATTGTGTAGGAGATGCAGGAGAGGAAAGCATTGGACTAGTGAGTGCAGATAGAAAAGAGATGATCTAGGAAATCCCCTTTCGGGAAATGGATTCAGGGGCCAGCCTCAGGCCCTGCGACAAATTTATGGGGCAAATCAGCAATCTGTACCACCACAAGGAGATCTATACAGGACCTTTTCAGAGCCACCCCAGGTAGCACAGGGCTTACCCCCAGTTCAGCCATATACACGGTTCTAATGCCTGAGATGGGGATGCCAAACAAGCCAGCCACCTGACAAAGGCCAGGATGTATGGCTCCTTCTCCTTTATTATTATGTAGATCGCCTGGGAAGAAGTTATTTTCTCATGCCTCCTTACCGGTAGAGTTAGGGAAAAATAGTTTCTATGTTGGAGCCACGGACCCCGACATAATGGCGTAGCTCTGTAGCCCAACATGGCCTCAGACTCTCCTGTCATCCTACCTTAGCTTAAATGAGTAAACCCGGATCTGCACTTGATCTCAGCCATCAAGCCCAGTTCTGTTTCTGTTATAACAGGAAGTGACAGGCCCTAGTTTTCGCCACAGGCAGGCCAGCCGCGGGAGGAGTCAGGATTCAGGAAGGATACTAGCACCAAAAAGGCAGGGAAATTGGTATCCAGAAGTCTCAGAGTGTGGCAGGAGGCCATGGCTGTTGCTACACATTGACCAAGGAAGAAGTTTGCTTGGAACATCCCTGACAGACTGTAGTCAGCAGAGGGCTGATCCTGCTTCCTGGCCTTTTTCGCATCAGCCCTCGTTTTTTTTTTTTCTTTGGTTTTTTTTGTTTGTTTTTTGTTCTGAAGCATTCTATGTAGCCCAGGCTGTCCTGGAACTCACTCTGTAGACCAGGCTGGCCTCAAACTCACAGAGATCCTCCTGCCTCTGCCTCCCAAGTGCTAGAATTAAAGGCATGAGTCTATTTTCTTTTCTTTTTCTTTTTGATGCAGGGTCTAATGTAGCCCGGGCTGGCCTCATATTTGCTAGGTAGCTGAAGCTGACTGTAAACTTCTGATCCCCCTGCCTCAGCCTCCTTGGGAATGCCCAAGCACCTCGTCTCAGTTGTTTACTACAGAAACGGGGGCTCCCTTTGGGAGGGAGCCAGTGGACCACTCCTGGGATGAATAGCCATTCAGATATTTAACATGGAATGGCAATAAAAGATATAAGATTGGGGTGCCAATGTTCCCCAAGGTCTGGATGGGAGTCAACAGTCTCCATCAGGCTATAGCCCAAGTGAGCCCCAAGCTTTTGTATTGGCTGTCTGCTGTCCCAGTGTGCGGGAAGCAGTGGAGGCAGGAGGATTATTAGTTCGAGGTCGGCTGAGAGACAAACTTACTTGGAGTCAGATGGGCACTAACACCAGGCCTGCTGATTTCACCCCTCCAAAATGTCCTTTCCTCTAAAAAGACAGAAACAGTGCTCACCTAACCTAAAGAACTCCCATAACATACATGTGTCTCACTTGGTCCCGGCCCACCACACACACCCCCTAGCAAACTCCTACACATCCCTCAAAGCCCTCTGTCGGGACCCTAAGTTAGGAAGCCCGCAGCACCCATCGGGCCCGGGTTCTGTGTGGAACAGCGGTTACGTAGGGCAGAAATTCGAGTGAATGAATGACATTTTGGCAGGGATGCCAGCGCCTTAGCACAGGGCTCTCAGAGCTCTAAGATCTCCCGAGGCCTAGAGGGCGTCCGTAGGCTGGAGAGGAGGGGGCGCTTCCGGCCGGGGTCTCCGGTGCTTCCGGTACGCTCCTTGAAGGGGCGTGGCCAGAGGGGACGGGGCGCTCAGAGCGTCGGGGCGGCACGAAGATGGCGGCGGTGATGGCGGCGCCGAGCTCGCTGCTGCTGCTGGTGGTGGGCGGCGAGTGCGGCTGCCCGGGGCTGCTGGCCCACATCCTGGAGGAGCTGGAACGAGGTGGGGCCGCGGGGGCCGGGGGCGCGGCGGCGGGGCGGGGCGTCCGGGTGGGGCTGGGGGTTCCGGCGCCCGGCGGGCCGGGGTCCGGGTGGGGCGCAGCGACCCCGGACGCAACGTTCCGGGCGGCGGTGTTCTCGCGTGCCAGGCAGCCCCCTGGGCCCTTCGTGGCGGCGCGGGTCGCTGGGTCTGGGTGGGGGCGCGGCGGCCTGGGCCCCGTGTGGGGCAGGACAGATGGGGCGTCGGGTTCCGGGAGTACAGGGTTCCGGGGGCGGCCTGGGGCCCCGGTGGGCGCCGCGTCCCTGGCTCCGGGGTTCCGGCGGGGTGCGGCCTTCCTCTTCTGACCCCGCCCGTCGCCGGGCTCTCACGTTTCCCGCGGTGCCCCGGGACCTGCTTTCCCCGCTGCTAATTGGCGCGTGGGTGGCGCGGCCGCCCCGGGGGAGCTTGGCACGAGGGGAACTGAATCAGGTGCACCTGTCACACTGGGACACGGGCGGGGCTGCATCGCCTGCAACGGGCAGCGAGTGCGATGCACGTGCCGGTCACCCATGCACTCCGGAGCTGAGGCAGGAGGAGCGCTGCAAGTTCCAGCCAGCCTGGGCTACAAGACTGCTTTCTCGAAAACAAGTGCTGGGGTTCAGTCAGTAGAGTCGTTGCCTGGCATACTCGATACCCAGCTTCATCGTCAGCGTCCTTCTCTGGTCATCTCAGCACTTCTGAAATGGAGGCAGGATAAGGGTTTTATCCTCAGCTAGAAGCATCATAGGGAATTTGCGCCCATCCTGTACTACATGAGGTTCTGTCTCAAAAAACAAAATCCCGGTCCGGCAGTGGTGGCGCACGCCTTTAATTACTTGGGAGGCAGAGGCAGGCAGATCTCTGTGAATTCGAGCCTGATTTACACAGCGAGTTCCAGGATAGCCAGAGCTACACAGAGAAGCCCTGTCTCGAAAAACAAAATAAAGACCCCCCCCCAAAAAAAAACCCAAAACCAAAATCCCCAGAAGAACATAGAATGCCCATCTGAATGTGTGATCTGGAGTGTCCCTAAGTGTGACAGCTCACCACAGGCCGGCCTGGCAAGGGATAACGGCCAAGGTATCGGCCTCAACCTGTGGTTCTCAACCCCTTTGGGGGTTGAATGACCCTTTCGTAGGGGTCACATATCAGATATTTACAATTCGTAACAGCAGCGAAATTATAACTGTGAAGTAGCGAA
Organism: Ondatra zibethicus; assembly: GCA_004026605.1. Classification (NCBI taxonomy): domain Eukaryota; kingdom Metazoa; phylum Chordata; class Mammalia; order Rodentia; family Cricetidae; genus Ondatra; species Ondatra zibethicus. The sequence goes on from PVIU01003486.1 coordinate 121,869, forward strand.
ATAATTTTATGGTTGGGCTTCACCACAACATGTATTGAAGGGTCACAGCATTAGGAAGGTTGAGAACCACGGTCTTAGAGTAAACTTGTTGTAGAGTCTGAAGGGAGGGGTCACAGTGACGGGCCCTGCACATTGGGGAAGGTGGGAGAGCGTAGGAGGGAACAGGCCAGGTGAGCCAGGTATGTGGAGACTTGTTATCACAGCCCTTGCAGTTAGGCAGGAGAATTGTTGTGAGTTCCAAGCCAGCTTGTGCTTGTGGGAGACTGCTGCCCTGAATCCAGTGACTGAGTAGGCCAGTAGCCCATCAAAGCTGGGCTTGGCTGTTGGGGAATATACTGTAAGGTGTATTGCTGTTGTTTTTGCTGCATTTGTTTAAATCTGTGAAGCTGTGATTCTTTGCCTGTCTAAAACACCTGATGGTCTAATAAAGAGCTGAATGACCAATAGCGAGACAGGATTAAGAATAGGCGGGGCTCTCAGGTAGAAAGTATAAATAGGAGAACCAAGGAAGAGAAGGAGAAAGCCCAGAGACAGAAGGTGGATGGGTTAATTTAACAAAAGCAGGCTAGAAACAAGCCAAGCTATGGCTCTGTGTAAAAAAAAAATTTTAAAAAAGCCTCTGTGTGTTTTATTTGGGAGCAGGGTGGCAAAAAGCCAAAAGACTAAAACATCACACTACACTTGACAGTATGCGCTTGTAATCCCAGCTGTGGAGAGGCGCAGGGCAGTACTGGCAGTCAGCCTGAAGACTCTGTGAGGGACTCTCCTGAACATACAATGTAGGAGAGGATGATGTCCAGTGCTGACCTCTGGCCTCCACATGCACGTGTGCACATGCATGCACACACATGGGTACGCCTATGCACATAGATGTTCACACAAAACCCCCCCATTGTTCAGGATCCTAGCAGGAAAGCAGAGTATCAAGAGCAGGTGGCCCCTAGACCTCAAGTCAGTGAAAGGCTGAGGCCTGCCTGAGTCCCTTCAACTGTGCTCGCCCATGATCCAAGCTGTGGGAGCCAGCGCAGGTTGACAGAGGGTGCTGGAGCTGAGCTCCTTCTGTTGCTGCAGGTGTTCGCTCATGGGAGGATGTGGACCCCACCGTCTGCAGTCTGGATGAGCAGCTCAAGGCCTTTGTGTCCCGGCACTCGGCCACCTTCTCCAGCATTGTGAAAGGTGACCTGTCCCACTCTGCCTCCCAGTATTCCTTCTGCCCACTCACGGGATGTCACGCTGCTGAGTAACTGCTGTATGCTGGGCCTGGGTTGGAGCACCACCGAGGCCTGCGCAGCTGTACCCTAACCTGGTGATGCTGCCTCGGCTTCAGGACAGCAGGAGCGGGACCCTGCGACTGAGAACCTACAGGGTGCTCGCAGTCAATACAGAAGCAGGATGGGGTACAGGGTAAACTTCCCAGGGGATCCCAGGGTGGCCAGAGCAACCACTGGCCACTCAGTGGGTATTGCTTATAGCTAGCTCAGCTCCTGGCCAGCAGGTTGAGTCACCACCTACAGCTTCCTGAGAGAACGGAAATGTCCATCTAATTGTCCCTTTGAGTCACAGTGACTTCCTGATCCCTGGTGGGGTGGAGAAAGAGCTGGAAATGCCATACATGTGTGACCTGCTGTGTCCTCGGGAAGCCCCTCTGGGCAGTGACACATTCTGCAGCTGAGTCTGCTAGGGCTCTCCAGGCAGCCTCGCGTGGGTCGGACTGAAGCTCCTCTGCCTGCTGCTGCCTGTCCCTGTTGTCCCTGTTAGGGTGCCCAGCGTAGCACCGCTGCTGCCTGTCCCTGTTGTCCCTGCTTGATGCCCCAGGCACCCTTGGTTTCCATCTGCCCTCACCTGTGTGCACAGCTGTATTGGGGCTTCAGGATTTGGCATCAGGCCAACCTGATGCTGAGTCAGGGCCTGGACCTGTCATCCCACAGGCCAGCGGAGCCTGCACCACCGTGGGGAGACCCTGGAGACTCTGGTGCTGCTGAACCCTTCAGACAAGTCCCTGTGCGATGAGGTAGGAGCATGTGACCTGCAGACCGGCCTTGTCCCATCCTTACACCTGCCACAGCACCTGTGCTTGATGCTGCCTCAGCTTCCTCTCTCCTGGGGTTGGGACAGGAAAGCTGGATCTTGGTGGAGGGGATGTACGTGTCTAGCTTGAGGCATTGGGGAGCACGCTGGGGAGGAACGTTGCCTTAAAAAAAAAAAAGGCGGCCTAAAGCAGTCTCTTGCTGGAGGAACCGGAGCGCTGGCAGGCAGGCCACCTCAGCTGGTGCAGGGAAGAGGCCATTGGGCCCACACTGCTTCCCCGCAGCCTCTCGGTTGCCTCGGCAGCCAGCACAGTCAGACTCAGACGTGAGCGGGGCCCTTCATCCTCACCCACAGCTCCGGAACCTCCTGATGGACCCGGCCCCTCACAAACTGCTGGTGCTGGCAGGGCCCTGCCTGGAGGAGACCGGGGAGCTACTGCTACAGACCGGGGGATTCTCAGCCCAGCACTTCCTACAGGTGCTGGGGGACAAAGAGGTGAGCTGATCTTCCCTTCTCCCCTCCACAGTGCTCTGGAGGTGGGGAAAGGGCTCCAAAGCTGCCCATCCACTGCACAGTGCAGTGAGTTGGGGGAATGCCCAGAATGGGGCTGTAGGCCAGGAGGGCAAGCCCCAGTGAGCCTGCGGTGCCTAGTGGCAGGTTGGGGATTAGGGGGAGTGGTGCACAAGTCCTTGGGTCCAGATGGCCCTGTGCTGGTTCCACAGGTTCAGGAGGCGCTAGCCTCAGCACCCACTGCTCCACCGGCCCTTACCGTGTCCTGTCCAACCTTTGGGGACTGGGCGCTGCTGAGTCCCGCACCTGGACTGCGGCTGCGACTGAACCCTCCCGCGCTGCTGCCTGCCTCTGAGGGCCTGCGAGCCTTCCTGGAGTATGTGGCCGAGTCCCTAGAGCCGCCATCGCCCTTTGAGCTGCTGGAGCCCCCGGCCGCGGGCGGCTTCCTGCGCCTGGCCCGGCCCTGCTGCTACGTGTTCCCTGGCGGCCTGGGCGACGCTGCTTTTTTTGCAGTCAATGGCTTCACTGTGCTGGTGAATGGCGGCTCCAACCCTAAGTCGAGCTTCTGGAAGCTGGTGCGCCATCTGGACCGCGTGGACGCTGTGCTAGTGACCCACGCAGGTGCCGACAGCCTGCCTGGCCTCAATAGCCTGCTGCGCCGCAAGTTGGCAGAGCGTGAGGCAGCTGCAGGGCCACAGGGACAGCATGAAGAGAGACTGCGTCGCCTGCTGTCGCCTGCCCTGGGTGTCGTGTTCCTGAATGCGCGCCAGGCAGTGTCTCGGTTGCATGGGGGTGAGGATGAGGCGGTGTGTGCTCGGGGCCTGTTGCGGAGCCTGGGTATTGCGCCCCTACCCCTGCAGCGTGGACCGCAGCCCACGCGCCCCACCATTCTCTTCGAGAAGCTGGGCGTCGGCCGCCTTGAGCTCTTTGTGCTGCACCCGCCACCCGGGGACCCTGCGGCACCCGCCTGTGCTCTGCTGGTGTGGCAGCCTGCTGCGCCCAGTGACAAGGTGGTGCGTGTGCTATTCCCAGGCCACACACCGCCTGCACGCCTGCTGGACGGGCTGCAGCGCCTGCAGCATCTGCCATGCCTGCGCCGGCCAGTGGTCACTGCACGTGACTTGGATACACCAGCGAGGGCTGACAGCCAGGACAGCTTGGCCTCACGGGACAGCTCGCGCAAAGAGCCGGTCCGGAGCACTGTCGCCAGCTCCACCAACAGGAACACAGTGCGAAGGGAGTCTGCTCCACCCATGCGTGACCTGAAGAAGGACACAAAACCTGGGCCTGCGCGGCCTACAGTCCGCGACATGCGACGCTCTGGGCCTGGTGTCACCAACATGAAGCCGCGCATGTCACAGAACGGGCCTCGTGCCCCGGTTCCAGTAGGGCCATCTACCACTCCTGTACCCGAGTGCCCCGGAGCAGCTGGGAGCAGTGTGGAGCCTGAGCAGCCACCTGCCCCATCCCCTACCCTGTCCCCACAACCTACCGCACCTGGCAGTAGCCCTGAGCACCTGTCACTCAGCCCGTTGCGCCCTGAGCCCGCCCCAGACGCATCGCCCTCAGCCACTACACCCACGGCCACAACACCCACGCTGACCACGCCGTCATTACCCGCAGAGTTGGGCTCACCGCACTCCACTGAGGTAGATGAGTCACTATCTGTGTCCTTCGAGCAGGTCCTACCAGCAGGCGACTCGGGGCTTAGTCTTCCCTTGCGCCTTGCGCGCCGCTCCACATCTCCACACGATGTGGACCTGTGTCTCGTTTCACCCTGTGAGTTTGCACACCGCAAACCGCCCCCTCCCGCATCTCCAGGCAGCTCAGACAGCAGCGCCCATTCACAGGAGCGGCCACCCGAGACTCCGCCCACGTCGGTGAGTGAGTCACTGCCCACATTATCTGACTCTGACCCCGTGCCTGTTGCTGACTCCGACGATGACGCAGGTGGTGAGAGTGCAGCCAGGGACCCGCTGCCCACTCCCCGTGTGCCACCACCGCTGCCCGATGCACCTGGCATCTGTATGGTGGACCCTGAGGCGCTGCCGTCCCGCTCCAGGCAGCCCCCCAACCCTGCCAATACCAGTCGCAGCCGCAAGGCCCCTGCAAGGCCCAGCTCCGCCTCTGCCGCCCCTAGAGCTGCATCCTTAGCTGCCAAGACCAAGGGCCCTACAGGGGACCGGGCCCGGCCACTGAGCGCCCGCAGTGAGCCCGCAGACAAGCCAGGCCGTGTGCCCCTCACCAGGAAGCCCTCGGTCCCCAAGACCACCCCCAAAGCCCCTGGCACAAGGATCTCCTCAGGTGAGTCCTCATCCCACCTTTGTTCTGTGGCGCCAGCCACTCTGCTCTTTCTGGGCTTCCTGTTCCGGGACTGGCCTGTGGCCCCAGTACGAGCTGAGGGTGATGGACTATAGTCCTCCTGCCTCCTCCCCTTAGATCACCCAGAGAGGCCTTCCTGGGTGTGCTGCTTCCTAGGAAGTCCAGCCAGGCCCTGGGCGGCACGGACTTTACTGGTTTTCAGTATTTTGTCTAGTTTGTGTTTTAAGATGGCCTCATGCTGGAACCTTTTGCCTACAGAGGCCCAGGGTGTCTGTCATGCTTAGCTTTTTTTTTTTTTTTTTTTTTTTTTTTTTTGGTGTTTTGAGAGGTTTTTGTTGGGTGTGGTGGCCCAGCCTTTAATCCCGGCACTCTGCGGGGCAGAGACAGGCGGATCCTTGTGAGTTTGAGGCCAGCCTGTGCTATGTAGTGAGAAAGGCCCTATCTCAGACAAACTAAGAGTGTTTTGAACTGTAGCCCAGGCTGACCTAGAACTGGAAACAATCCCCCTGCCTGGGTCTCATGAGGATGCTGATTTGACAGGTGAGCTCCTGGGCTAGGCTTTGCATGTGGGTTCCCAGGGCAACAGCTTCTGGGCCTCGAGGCCTGCCTTGAAAGTATGAAGTGGCTTCCTGCTCACCTCCAGGCCAGGTGGCACTGAGGATGCTCTCTGTGCCTATCTCCAGCTGATGGCAGCTGCTTTGGCACAGGTTACAGATTGGTCCAGGGCCTCATTGCAGGAGTTGCCGCACAGACAGGTGTCCGCAGAAAAGAAATTAAGTGACCAGGGGTACTTGATAACCCTGTCTACCCAGGTTGGCACCTAGTGACGTCACGTAGTGATATGCCTCTGATCAAGCCCGTCTTGTGACCCCGCTGGAGACAGGCCCACACCCCAGGGAAGTGCACAGCTAACAGTGGCAGAGCCAGGCGGGGGTGGTGTTTATAGGTTCTCAGGCCTCTGGGAGGCCAGGCTCAGAAGGGCCCAGCAGTCCCTCTGCAGACCTCACTTCCATGCTGGGTCCCCAGTGTCCCTAGCAGGTCAGTTTCCCTAAGTCACAGCTCTCATTGGCTGTGCCAGTGCCAAGCAGGGCTTGATTTTGTCCTAGACTAGCCATCACCTTGTTCCTGCACTGAAGCTGCTGGCACTGAAGCTGCAGGGTGTTTGTTGTTCTGGGGCCCTCAGGCCTGTTCCTCCTGCTGCCCTGGGAGTGGGGGCGGGGCTTTGAGTCGCAAGCACTTGCCACGTGACCAGTTTTGTGAACATTCTTAGTTCTCACACCCAGGGTCTCAGGCGGGGCTGAGCCTGCTCTCTGAGCACTCATCTCTGTATGGCCCAGGAGGTGTGGCCAACACTGGCCCCTGTAAATACAGGGCGCAGGGATGTGGGGTGTCTGGTGGGAGGTGATAGCCATCTACCACAGGGTTGCCCTTCAGCCACATGATGCTACCACCAACCTGTATATTCCCCACAGGGCCCAGTAATCGCCCTGTGCCACCCACTGCTGGCTCCCCTGTCTACCTGGACCTGGCCTACCTGCCCGGGGGTGGCTCGGGTCACCTGGACCAGGACTTCTTCTTGCGGGTGCGTGCACTCTGCTATGTCATCAGTGGGCAGGGCCAGCGCCAGGAGGAGGGGCTGCGAGCCGTGTTGGACGCACTGCTGGCCGGGAAGCAGCAGTGGGACCTTGACCTGCAGGTGGGTAGACCCCGGACTCTGAGGTCTTTCTTCTGAGAGGTGGTCCCGGCTCAGCCTCAGGACCCCAGCGCAGCTCTGGGGAACAGGTGGGGTCTCTGCCCCTGAGCAGTGTCACCAGAGGGTTGGGTGCTTCCCAAGTCTGTGGGGCCAGGACACCGAAGTGAGGGACCCTGGTTGAGAGGCACACCACATGCTGAGCAGATGGCCAGGCACCCCGTGTGTGCAATGTCAGGTTTGGGCAGAGGGGCACTAGCGCAGAGGAGCCCATAGCCCAGGGGGGGAAGGGCCATCGTCATCCTGACTACAGCACTGCCCTGTCACAGTGGTGGGAGACTCTCACAGGTGGGTGGGGAGTGGCAGGCCAGCGGGGCCATGTGGCAATACCTGGTTACAAAGAAGGTCCTTGGGGGGCTGGAGAGATGGCTCAGTGGTTAAGAGCATTGCCTGCTCTTCCAAAGGTCCTGAGTTCAATTCCCAGCAACCACATGGTGGCTCACAACCATCTGTAATGAGGTCTGGTGCCCTCTTCTGGCCTGCAGGCATATACACAGACAGAATATTGTATACATAATAAATAAATATTAAAAAAACAAAATAAATAAATAACCCCTTAAAAAAAAGGTCCTTGGGTGGTGCAGGGGAGACAGGCCACCAGAGTGGGTGTGACCTGTGTGCCCGCTCCACCCAACAGGTCACCCTGATCCCCACGTTCGACTCCGCGGTGATGCACAGGTGGTATGAGGAGACGCACGAGCAGCACCAGGCGCTGGGCATCAGGGTGCTAGGCAGTGGCAGCATGGTGTCCATGCAGGATGAGGCCTTCCCGGCCTGCAAGGTGGAGTTCTAGCCCCGTGTCGCAGTACACCCTGGGACCTGGGTCGGGCTCTGTACTCCGCGCTGAACCCCGGACACCGCATTCGAGTGAGCCACTGTGTGACCTGCCGGCTTCCATCCTAGCACCACAGACGGGGGCAGTGCTGCTGCTGAGCTGGCCACAGGGCAGGCACAGCTACCCACGCTCTCCTTTCTAGCACTCAGGGTGCAGAGGCAGGAGGATCATGTGGCTTCCAGGCCATCCTGGTCTCAAAAAATAAAGCAGATGGGTAAGATTTTGGTCTTGATGTCTTAGTTAGGGTTTCTTGTGCTTTGTAAACACCTCGAGGGAAGGTTGGCTAGAGGCAGGAAGGAGCCTGGAGGCTGCGAGAGAGCGCTGCCTACTGGGTCCACCCATGCTGGTCAGCTGTTCTCCTATGCACCCAGGCCAGTCTGCTGGGGGCAGATTGTTAGTTTAGGTTCCCTCTTTTCAAATGGCTCTAGCCACCGCACTTGGAGAGAATTTCACAAGGAAAAAAGACCGAGGTGTGCTCGGTGTCCTCTGTCAGCGCCACACAAGCTGCAGTCACCTGAGGGGGGAGCCTCAGCTGAGAAAATGCCCCTGCAAGATCAGGCTGTGGGCCAGCCTGGGGGCATTTTCCTAATTACTGATTGATGGGGAGGGCCCAGCCCATTATGGATGGGACCACACCTGGGCAGGTGGTCCTGGGTTCCATAAGAAAGCAGAAGGAGCAAGCCACCAGTAAGCAGCACCCTCCATGGACTCTGCATCAGCTCCTGCCTCCAGGATTTGTCCTCTGTGAGTTCCTGCCCTGACTTTCTTTAATGATGAACAGTACTGAGGAAGTGTAAGCCAAATAAACCCTTTCCCCACAAGTTGCTTATGGTCATGGTGTTTCTTTTTTTTAATTGATTTTTTATTGAACTCTACATTTTTCTCTGATCCCCTCCCTGCCTCTCCCCTCCACTTCAACACACTCAAGGTCCCCATGCTCCCAATTACTCCGGAGATCTTGTTCTTTTATACTTTCTACTTCCCATGTAGATTAGATCTATGTAAGTCTCTCTTAGTGTCCGCATTGTTGTCTAAATTCTCTGGGATTGTGGTTTGTAGGCTGGTTTTCTTTGCTTTATGTTTAAAAACCACCTATGAGTGAGTACATGTGATAATTGTCTTTCTGGGTCTGGGTTACCACACTCAAAATGATGTTTTCTAGTTACATCCATTTTCCTGCAAAATTCAAACTGTCATTATTTTTTCTGCTGTGTAGTACTCCATTGTGTAAATGTACCACAATTTTCCTTATCCATTCTTCGATCAAGGGGCATTTAGGTTGTTTCCAGGTTCTGGCTATGACAAACAAAGCTGCTATGAACATAGCTGAGCACATGTCCTTGTGGCACGATTGAGCATCCTTTGGATATATACCCCAAAGTGGTATTGGGTCTTGAGGAAGGTTGTTTCCTAATTTTCTGAGAAATTGCCACACTGACATCCAAAGGGGTTGTACCAGCTTGCATTCCCACCAGCAATGCAGAAGTGTTCCCTTTTCCCCACAACCTCTCCAGCATAAGTTGTCATCAGTGTTTTTGATCTTGGCCATTGTTACAGGTGTAAGATGGAATCTCAGAGTTGTTTTGATTTGCATTTCTCTTATGACTAAGGATGTTGAACATTTCCTTAAGTGTCTTTCAGCCATTTTAGATTCCTTTGTTGAGAGTTCTCTGTTTAGGTCTGTACTCCATATTTTATTGGATTATGTGATCG
>PVIU01003486.1:131126-144568 GCA_004026605.1 Ondatra zibethicus
GGTTAGTGAAGATCTTTTCCCATTCTGTAGGCTGTCGTTTTGTCTTGTTGACCGTGTCCTTTGCTTTACAGAAGCTTTTCAGTTTCAGGAGGTCCCATTTATTAATTGTTTCTCTCAGTGTCTGTGCTGCTGGGGTTCTATTTAGGAAGTGGTTCCCTGTGCCAATGTGTTCAAGTGTACTTCCCACTTTCTCTTCTATCCGGTTCAGTGTGGCTGGCTTTATGTTGAGGTCTTTGATCCATTTGGACTTGAGTTTTGTACATGGTGATAGATATGGGTCTATTTTCATTTTTCTACATGTTGATATCCAGTTATGCCAGCACCACTTGTTAAATATGCTTTCTTTTTTCCATTTGATATTTTTTGCTTCTTTGTCAAAAATTAGGTGTTCAAAGGTGTGTGGATTAATATCTGGATCTTCGATTTGGTTCCATTGGTCCTCTTGTCTGTTTTTATGCCAATACCAGGCTGTTTTCAGTACTGTAGCTCTGTAGTAGAGTTTGAAGTCAGGGATTGTGATGCCTCCAGAAGTTCTTTTGTTGTACAGGATTGTTTTGCTATCCTGGATTTTTTGCTTTTCTATATGAAGTTGAGTACTGTTTGACTTCTAGTTTTAAAGCATGGTGATCTGATAAGGTACATTGGGTTATTCCAAGTTTTTTGTATTTGTTGAGGTTTGTTTTGTTACCGAGAATGTGGTCAATTTTTGAGAAGGTTCCATGAGGTGTTGAGAAGAAGGTATATATGTATGTATGTATTTATATAAGTCTATTTGAGTCATAACATCTGTTAGTTCTCTTATTTCTCTGTTCATTTTTTGTCTGATTGACCTATCCAGTGGTGAGAGGGGAGTGTTGAAGACTCCCACTATTAGTGTGTGGGGTTTAATGTATGATTTAAGCTTTAGGAGTGTTTCTTTGACATATGTAGGTGCCCTTGTATTTGGGGCATAGATGTTCAGTATTGAGATTTCCTCTTGATGGATTTTCTCTGTGACTAATATGAAATGACCTTCTTTGTCTCTTTTGATTGATTTTAGTTTAAAGTCTATTTTGTTACATATTAGGATAGCTACACCCGCTTGTTTCTTAGGTCTATTTGATTGGAATATTTTTTCCCAACCCTTTGCTCTGAGACAATGTCTGTCTTTGAGGTTGAGATGTTTTTCTTGTATGCAGAAGAAGGATGGATTCTGTTTTTGTATCCAATCTGTTAGCCTGTGCCTTTTTATAGGTGAGTTGAGTCCATTTATATTAAGGGATATTAATGACCAGTGATTGCTATCTCCTGTTAATTTAGTTTTCATTTTTGGTGATGTTAATTTGTATGCTTGTCCTTTCTTTGGGATATGCTGTTATGAGATCATCAATTGTCTGTTTTTTTGTTGATGTAGCCAACTTCCTTGGGTTGGAGTTTTCCTTGTAGTATTTTGTGTAGGGCTGGGTTTGTGGCTAGGTATTCGTTAAATCTGGTTTTTTCATGGAATATCTTGTTTTGTCTTTCTATGGTGATTGAAAGTTTTGCTGGGTATAGTAGTATGGGCTGCTGTCCGTGGTCTCTTAATGTCTGCATAATGCTTGACCATGACCTTCTGGCTTTCATTGTCTCCACTGAGAAGTCAAGTGTAATTCTGATAGGTCTGCCTTTATATGTTACTTGGCCTTTTTCCTTTGCAGCTCTTAATATTCTTTCTTTACTCCATATGTTTAGTGTTTTGATTATTGTGTGACAAGGGAACTTTTTTTTTTTGATCCAGTCTATTTGGTGTTCTGTAAACTTCTTCATAGGCATATCTCTCTTAAGCCTGGAAACATTTTCTTTTATGATTTTGTTAAATATGTTTTCTGTGCTTTTGAGTTGATGTTCTTCTCCTTCTTCTATAGCTATTATTCTTAGGTTTGGCCTTCTCATGGTGTCCCATATTTCCTGGATATTTTGGGTTAAGCTTTCATTAGATTTAATGTTTTCTTTGACTGATGAGTCTATTTCCTCTATTATATCTTCAGCACTTGAGATTCTCTCTTCCATCACTTGTATTCTGCTGTTCATGCTTGCGTTTGTGGTTCCTGATTGTTTTATCATGATTTCTGTTTCTATAATTCCCTTGGCTTGTGTTTTCTTTATTGTCTCTATTTCAGTTTTCAAGTCTTGAATAGTTTCTTTCATATATTTGATTGCTTTTTCTTGGTTTTCTTTAAGGGATTTGCTGATGTCTTCCAATTTTTTGTTTGTCTTTTCCTCCATTTCTTTGAGGGAATTTCTCATTTCCTCTTTCAGAGTTTCAAACGTTCTCATGAAGTTATTTTTTAGGTCATTTTCTTCTGCTTCTCCTATATTTGGTTGTTCAGGTCTTGCTGTTGTAGGGTCTTTAGGTTTTACTGGTGTTGTGTTGCTCTTTGAGGTGTTGCATGTGTTCTTACCTTTTCTACTCATCTTTTCCTCTATTAGGTGTGTTTGGGGCTGTCTGTGATTCTGTTAATTAATCTTCTAGATGCCAGTGAATCTAAGTCTCAGATGGTTGTTCCTTGTGGTGCAGTCAATGCCATGGTTCTAGTTATCCCGTTGGTCACTCCGTGTTCCTGGAGGTTCCTCAGCACTCCCGGACTCTGCTCTGCTCCCTTGGAGTTTGCTATCTCAGGCCTGCTCTAGCCTAGGTTTTTGGCTCAGACATGTTTCTGTAATGTCCCTGGTCTGGATCTGTTCCTGCAGAAGTCCCTGACTTGGGGTTGGTCCTGCAAAGGTCTCTGGCTCCAGTCTACTCCCTCAGAGTTCCCAAGCTCGGTTGTGCCCAGACCTGCAGAGGATGTGGCTCTGGCTTACTCCCTCAGAGGTCCTAGACTCTTGCTTGGACCCACAAAGGTTTCTGGTTCCTGCCCATTCCTTTTTGACGTCCCAGACCAACACCCAGACCCACAGAGGTCCTGGCTCAGGCCTACTCCCTCTGAGGACCCAGACTCACTCCTGCCCCGCCGAGATGTCTGATTCCTGCCTACTATGTCAGAGGTACAAGATTCACGCCCAGACCTGCAGAGGTCCTGGCTTAGGCCTAGTTCCTGGGAGGTCCTAGACTCATGCCCAGATCCACAGGGGTCCTGGCTTAGGTCCACTCCCTTGAAGGTCCCAGATTCATGTCCAGACCCTCAGCAGTCTCTGTCTCTGGTTCACTCTCTCAGCGGTTGCTCCTCTGTACCTGTTCCTGTGGAGTTCGCTGTCTGAGGTCTGCTCTGGCCCAGGTCACTGGCTCAGTCTGGCCTGTAAATGTCCCTGGTCTCATGAAGCTCGCTGTCTCAGGTCCACTCAGGCCTAGGGTCATGGTGTTTCGCTGCAGCAGTAGAACCCTGACTAACACTGGAGTGGGACACCTGGTGCCATGGCTTTGTCACAGGCAGTGAGATGGGCACCAAGTCTGTAGAGCCTTGGTTCTGGCCTCACATCTCTAGACCAGGCCTGTTTGAAGCAGCCGTAGGCAAGGCTATGTCATGACAGCCAGCTGTGATGAAGGCTCTGGGATGGGTGCTCGGTGGGGGACAGCTGGTGGCATAGGTCATCTGGGATCCAAGACAAGGCCTCCACAGGTGCACACAGCAGGGGTTTACATGTAGTCAGACTATGGAAGTGAGCCAAGAGCCACAGCCCGCTGCCGACCAACTGCTCCAGCTGACATGTCCCCTAGTCCTTCCAAGGCAGACAACTGGCCTACTTCCCACAGCCTTCCCTGATGATAGGAGCTACCTCACCCACACAGGATGGCACTCTGGTCTGGCTCACTTTTTATTATTTTGCACGCGTGTTTGCTTTCCTCCCTCCACCATGTGAGTTCAACGATTGAATTCAGGTTTTCTGGCTGGGCTGCGAGCACCTTTGCCAGGCTGTGCACCCAGCTGCAGTTCTGCATTTAGCACACTTTAGCGTCCTGGTGCTGGTGGGCACCGTGTGCCACCACCCTGCTTCTCGTAGTCTTAGATCTTTAGAATTTAGTCTTTTAGATTTTTTTTTCTTTCTAATTTTATGTGTATTAGTGTTTGCCTGCCTGCCTGTCTGTCTGGACACCACATACCGCAGTGCCCACAGGGGCTGGAAAGGGCCTTCAGATCCTCTGGAATTGGAGTCCTGGAAGGGTAGTGGAGAATTGATCCAACCCCCTCCAAGAGCAGCCAGTGCTCTTAGCCTTGGACCTGTTTTGTCAGCCCTGAGTTGTTTGGTTTTTTTTTTCCCGACTGTAGTGGCTTTGGGGCTCATTCCCTGTGGGTGGTCACAGGTACTTCAATCAGCATGAAGTTTATGGGACTGGACATCTCAGCTATGATGGAGCAGAAACAGCCTCTTCTGGGGACTGGGCTGCTGCAGCCTGTGTGTCAGCAGCAGGGACGGGCCCTCAGGGATCAAAGGTCAGCCCTGCTGACCACCTGCCTGGGTGATAAGGAGGATGCTGGCCTGTTGTCATGGAGTCCAGGGCCCACATGGTCCCACAGGCAGCAGTGCTCAGGAGAGGCTGCAGCTGTGGCGCACCATGGCCTTGAGTTCACCTTCCAGCAACTTAGCCACCCCTAGCCGGCAGAAATCACAGGGCAGGAATCCTGAGCCCCAAGAAGACCCTCAGCACAATCCCAGTGCTTAGCACCCTGAGCTTACACCTCCTCCCCAGAGTCTAAGGCCTAGACCTCACCAGTTCAGCCTTCAGCACTTGCTCAGGCCCGCTGACACACTATATAAATCTTAAACTCCTGATCCTTCTGCCTCCACATCCCAGCTGCTGGGGTGACAGGCTTGTGGTCCTGTGTCCTGTGCATGTGGGTCACAGTCTTCCGATGGATCTGTGAGCACTGCCAACTGAGTTCAGCCTCCTAGTCCAGTGACAAATGCTCAGCCAGACAACTGAAGGGAAGGAGGTTTGTTCAGGCTTCCAGTGCTTGACGGTTCAGTCAGGCATGGCAGAGCCCCTCAGTTCATGGCTGCCCAGAAAGGGGTGTGCAGGAAGGAGCAGAGAAAACACACAAAGGTTGTGTTCCCAGACCCCATCACCTCCAACTGGGCTTCCAAACAGCCTCCTAAAGTAACACTACAGCTGGGACCCCAGCATGGGGACAGCTGCCACCTAGATGGTGCTTGGTGACCTTACTAGAGACAAGGAGCAGGCTGCTTATTACCCAGAGGCTGCTGCTCCGTGGCTGTGCCCGTGAGAACACCTCTGATACAGAAGTCCACCAGGGCAGATGGGAATGCAGCTTTTTTCTTTTTTTGACTTTTAGGATTTCTCTGTGTAGACCAGGCTGGCCTTGAACTCACAGAGATCCACTTGCCTCTGCCTCCCTATGCTGGGATTAAAGACATGTGCCACCAGGCCTATGTTAAATGCACTTTCAGCAGGAGGCAGGTGGATCTCTGTGCAGTTGAGGCCAACCGGTCCCCACAGAAAGCACCTGTCTCAAACAAAGAAAAAAAATTGCTACTTTAGTGTGCTCATGTGGGGCCTGAGGCTGAGGCGTGGCCCTGGGGGCTATGCGCCCACTCCCCCTGACTGAACTTCTCTGCTGCTGTGGACTTACTGGCTGTGCTGTCTACATTGTCCTCAAACTGATCATCCTCCTGCCTCAGCCCCCCAAGAAGCTGGGTATCTTTTTTCTCTTAGGCTGTGTGGTCACTGTCCAGCACTAACCACCCTGCAGTGGTTCCCGCTCCAGTAACTGACCAGGTCTTCTGAAGAGATGGGGTTTCACCTGGCCACAGACGGCAGGCAGGCTTTATCTAAAGGGCCAAGGACCCCGGGCCAGACTGTGGGTGCACAGAAGACATGGCTGCTCAGCGATAGACCACACCCCCTTTGTCAAACCCAGGCCAAGGCCTGGCTTGCTAGGGCTGGTGGGCTGGGTAGCCATCTCCTCCATAGGTCTTCCTCCCTCCCAGCAGGCCTTACCTTATCCTCCTTCTCCTTTGGATCACTCCTTCCCCTCCGTTTGCACCTCCCCTCCCTCCACGGCTGTCTGATTGCACACTGGAAACACCACGCGGGGTCCCGAGTGGACGCCAGGGGGCGCGAGGCCAGGCTGACAGCTCAGGGCGCCAGGACGTGGAGGCTGCGGCAGGCCGGGGTGGGGAGGATCCTGACGGGAGGGGAAGGGAGGAAAGGAAGGAAAGAGACGGAGTAGAGGCTTGACCATGGGTGGCGAAGTGCCTTCACTGTGCCCCAGGAAGATGAGGCGGGAGGATATCGACATTAAGGCCAGCCTGGGCTACCTGGTGAGATTATCTGAAATGGGGGGGGGGGAGCAAGAGCAGCACTTGTGGAGCAGGCGAAATGGCTCCATGGGGAAAGCGCTTCTCTCACAAGCCTGAGAACCTGAGTTCGGTTCCCAGAACCCTGGTAAAAAGATGCTCTTGAAGGCACATTTCTGTAATCCCAACACGGGGTGCGGAGGCAGGAGGATGCCCAGGTTCAGCAAGAGATCCTCTGTGTGCGCGCGCGGGGGCTGGGGGAGGCTTCCAGGGTCTCGGGTTGTTGTGTCGGGGTGTGCCTTCCCCGCTTTGCGCGTTCCCGAGGCTGCAGCGTCGCCTCTCTGGGTCTTAGCCGCCACCCCCTAGCCTCACCTCCCGCCTCTCCTTTGCCCCTGCCCAGGTCTGCCAGGAGGGGCGGGTGTGTGAATGCGGTCACACCTCGCCTGACAGTTGTGTGAGGTGCCAGATTCCCCGGGGTTCCTGGCTTGGCGTTAAGGGCGGAGCCCACACCCGGCACCTTCCCGGGGTCTAGTGCTGGGCGGGAGAAAAGCCTCCCCAGATGGCTTTGGAGCGGGTAGAGATAACAGCAAGGAAATGACCAATCAAAGGGGAGCTGGCGGAGAGGGGCGTGGCTCATTGTAGAACAGCTGCTGAGTGTGCGCAGACCCCCCCCCTCAATCCCACCTTATCCCCAAAAACAGAATGAAAGAAAAACCGTGCGGTGCTGGACTTACCCTGCAAGAGCAACCTCCCTGAGGCGGATGGGACATGAGTGGAGATGCACAAGGACCTTGAGTTTTGGGCTCAGACCAGGGTCACCCAGGTCATACTTTGCCAACCCTTGTAATGGGAGAGCAAAACTGCAGAGGCCAGGAAAGGGAGCTGGGGTGACCCCTCCCTCCAACTAAAGTCTCGCCTTCTAATGTGTCAATCATCTTAAACTGGAAGTTATTGGTAGACTCACCCACGGGTGATGGCCGAATCCTCTGGCCACCTCTGAGCACTCAGTTTTGAGTATGGGAGCCCAGGCTAGCCTCTGAAGTGCTGGGGTCCAGGTGGGAAGTACTCTTTTACATTGCCGCATACTATACCCTTTGGGGGAACATTCTGAATCTGAACCCATTCCCGTTCAGACTGATTCGGACTTCGGGCTCTATTGCAAACTATTTTATTGTTACAGCCCATCATGAAGGGAGTCAGGCCAGTAGCTCCAGCAGGAGCCTGGAGGCAGGAACTGAAGTGGCGGCCATGGGAGTGCTGCTCACTGCTCTGCTCTTATGGCTTCTCAGTTTGCTCTTTCTCCAGCCCTGGGCCAGTGCCTGGGGGTGGAATAGCCCACAGTGAGCAGTCATCAGTCAAGAAAGTGCCCACAGACACGTCCACGGGACAGCTTGGTGGAGGCCTCTTCTTTGAGGTCACTGAGGTCACTTCCCAGGTTTGTGTCATGTTGACAAAAAGCTAAGCTCACACATTGAGAGGTATGTATAAATGGTTCACATGCACACACACGCACACATGCATGTGCACACACACACACACACACGGTCACATGCACACATACACAGCGCACACTCCCCCCCACACGCACATGCATGTGCACACACACAGTCACATGCGCACACATGCACATGCACACTCACACACACGCAGTGCACACTTGCACACACATGCATGCACACATGCACATGGCCATATGCACACACAAGCACGTGCACACTCGCACATGCACATGGTCACATGCACACACATACGCACATGGTCATATGCACACACATGCATGTGCACACACATGTACACGGTCACATGCGCAGACAGACCCACACGTGCACAATTTTCCTCCTGATAGAACACACTAGGGAGACTCTCATCTGTCCTGACTTCATAGACAGGAATAAAACTGAGTCATGTAGCAGATTCAGGCGGCTGCCGGGCACACAGCTGTAATGGAGCTGCCTGGGAGCCTGAAGCACTGGATCTTGAGTCCAGGACAGCACTAGCAGAAGCACCCAGTCAGCGGCCGGTGCGCTGGGTCCAACGCACGCTCCACCTGACTCTGATGCGTGCAGGCACACACTAATATATATATTTTAAAACGTCTGATGCTTTTGTTACCATTCTCAAACCCCAGAAACCTGAACATGAATCAAAGACTGAATGTCCCACAGGCTCCTGGGGCAGACAAAGAACCCTTGGAGCACGTGAATGTCCATGTGGGCTCACACGAGGAGAGCTGCTGCTGCTGCCTCTCCAGGCACAGGCTTGATCTTTATAGTTTTAGCTGCGGGTTAGTGTGCACATGCTACAGTGCACACAAGGAGTTCAGAGGATACCGTGCACGTTCTCTTCTCGCCCACCGTGGGGATCAAACCCAGGCTTTGCCACAAGCACCTGTGTCTGCTGAGCCTTCTTACCAGTCCTAAAGCCATGTTTAAGTGTGCGTGGTTACCATGGAAACCCAGCATCATTTGGGGGGTAGAGCTGCAGTAGATGGGTCTAAGTGGCAGCCTGGGACTGACCTGGCTTGACCCCCAGCCACAGGAAAATGCTCAAACTGGCCGTGTCTGAGGTCCAAGGCCACAGGGCTACGCACTGGGGATGAAGGGGCACTTAGCTTTCCAGGTGTCCCTAGGCCAATGGGACAGGAGAAGCTGGTGGCTGGTGGCTCAGTAGTCCTGGGGCTAGTCAGGCAGCCTGTGTCCCTGAATGGAAGGTTGAAACGGAGTTCAGGCTATGGAGTCGTAAGTCTCTAAAAACTGTCTTATGGGTGTGGGGTAGATATGTAGCTCTTGTGTAGTGCTGGATTCCGTCACTAGAACATCCTGAATAAGTTAATGAATGGCGTGTGGTATTAATGGATGGACCAGAGTGGCTATGTGACCTCCAAAGCAACTTCAACCCTCTCAGTGCCTTTGTTTGTAAAATGAGGCTCAATATTAAATATTACCTTACTCACGGCCTTGGAAGGGCTCTGCAATGAGCCATGCACACAGCAGGTACTCAATAAATGCTGCTCCTTCCTTTCATCTCTTCCTCCCTCCCTCCCGCGGAACCTGCAGGTGCAGGGAAGTAGAAGCCTCTCCTGTCACTTTAAACCATGTATTAGCCTGCGGGTGAGTGGCGCCGCTCAGCCAACCAGCGCAGGGCTTGTGAAGCTCCACGGGGCGGAGCTCCTCCAGACCACACCTATGGGCGGGGCCAGAGGCGCGCTCCGCAACGCGCGGGGAGGGCGGGCCCCGGGTTTGGAGCGCGCAGGTGGCGGCGGCGCGGGGTGAGTGTCCCCCGGGCGCGGGGCGCGGGGTGTGGGGCGCGGGGCGTGGGATCAGCCTTCATCCTGATCTGACCCAAAAGCAGGTGCCCCCTGCAGAAGGCGGGGCGCCGCTCCACTGGTGCCCCCCTCAATCCAGGATTGGGAAGTGGGGACCCCGAGGACCCCCCAATCCCTCCTCCGGGTCTTCATCCTTCAGTTTCCAGGCCCTGAGGTGGGGGCCACCTCCCTCGCTGCCCATGTGGTCCCCATTCTCACCTCCCTCCCATTGCACCCGCCTCGGGCTTGGCAGACAGGTGGGGGCTCTGCAGGGCCAGTGCTGTGGGGCCGCGGGAAAACTGGGGTCCGCTCCCTAACGAGCGGGGCCGGAAGAGGCCTGGAGCCCGCACCGGGGACTCCCGCGCTCTGTGAGAGGGGCGGCCTGCATCTGCTCCCAGGGACAGAATTAGTCGAGGTGACTGAGGATGGGGTGCGGGGGAGGTCGGGGGTGGCAGCCCCTCCGCTCGCCTGCCGGCAGCATTGCGGGGATTTGTTTCATGGTGACCTTGGGCAGGTGACAGCACCTCCCTGACCCTCAGTCTCCTTTTTGGAATTGAAGGTTGAAGAGGCCAGACTGTCTGTCTCAGATTCCTAACACGAACACCCCATTTTCGCCAGATAGGGATCCCATTCTTTGGCCGAAGGTTAGGGGACACTCAGTTTTTGGCCCTTTAAAATGGGTTGAGCCTGGCAGGGTCATTCCTGTCCTGGGGAGACTGAGCCAGAAGGAAGATCTGCAGCTTGTGGCCAGCCTGGGCTACATAGCCAGATTCTGCCTCATAAAAAAAAAAAAGCATAAACAAAAACAAACCATGACATTGATTGATGGGTACTGGCCTTCCCGGAGGAACCTAGGGCCAAGAGAGGATAGTTCCCACGTGACCATAAGACGAGACCCGCCTGCAATCAAGACCTGGCCTCCATCACCCCAGTCCCACCGGTGTGGCTGCCTGGGTCACACCCTGACCCACATACCATCACCTACACCAGGGCCCAGCCCGTTCCTGGGACAGGTCCCAGGTAGGAGGCCAGGCACTTAATCCCTGTCCCTTGCAGGACAGTGAGGTGAGCCCTAGACAGGAAGCCTGACACCCCCAAATTGGTGTGCTCCAACTGGCTGAGCCTTCTGTGAAATGGGCTGAAACTCCGTGGGAAGATCAGAGGTGCTGGTAGGAGGGAGTGCGCTGTAAACACCCTCTCCTGGTGATATTAATTATGATATTGCGCTCACTAAATGGGGTCACAGCTGACGAGAAAATGGATGTCTTTGAAGGGCATGACCAGAATCACTGGCACTGTGGACTGGAGTACACAGTGGTGCTCAATGTGTGTGCATTGGATGAAATGACAGCCAAAGGCTGGCACAGGGGCCTCGGCTCCGCATGGAGTGCTGGCTGAAGTCTGGGGATACAGAGGGGGTCAAGGGCTGTGGGCACTGCCAGCCCACATCCAAAATCCAGAGTGGCAACTCTGACCCAGCCGTGCCTGCCCTCTGTACCCAGGCTGCTGTTCGCACACCCAGGCCCCGGGTTTTGGGGAACTGGTGTGTGTGTGTGTGTGTGTGTGTGTGTGTGTGTGTGTGTGTGTGTGTGTGTGAGGGGGGCTGCTGTGTGATGCTGAGCAAATGTCTGTCAATCTCTGGGTCTCCTTCTGATGTTGCAGAGGCCAGGAAGCCCTGGGTTACATTAGGAAAACTGTCTTAGGTCCACAATATTTTTAGGGGTTTTGTAGGTGGTTTAGCTTCTTTTCAAATCACATTGGTAAAAAATAAAATGACCCCAAGAACATCGGGATGAGGGCACTGTACTCAGAATCTACGTTTTGAAGCCAGGCGTGGTCACCCCGCACCTGGAGGTGGGGGGAGGAGAATCAGGAGTTGTCTTCCATCTTCATCTCTACATAGTGAATTTAAGGTCAGCCTGGGCTACATGACACCTTGTCTAAAACAAACTTTATCTGTTGGTCCTGCAGTCATTGTAGAGAATGTTTGAGTTTCCTTGTCTGAGGGAGAGGCTTCATACTTCTTCAAGTCTCAGTTTCCCCTCTTGGTTACTCTGACCTCCTTGGGCCAAGGTAGGGGCTTCGTGGGTAGCCATCTTATTCTAATTAGTGTGTCTTTGGGAATAATCATGTCGCCCCCACCTGCTCTCTCAGCCCCACCCTCCCGCGTGCCGCCTGTGGCTGTGGGGAGGTCCCAGGGGTGCTGGGCGGGGAGGTGACGGTTGGGTGGCAAGCAGGGCGGGCCAGGCTTCCTGTCCTCCTCCAGACACGGGGCCTCCACTCAGGGCTGGCGGAAGTGTCGGGGCCTGTAGCCTCCTGGTGTTTACCCTGTGCCCCAGGGGCCCTGGCTCCCCCACGGTGCCCATCGGTGAGTTTGACCCTACCACCCATCTTTGTCACCTCAGAACATGAAGGTGTCCCACAGCTGTGGGCTCAGGTCTGGGGTCAGCAATAGCTGTCACTTCCTAGGCCAGGTGGCAGCATCAGGCCCATCCTTGGTGCCACCTCTTGCCACCCCAGCTTGGCCTTTCAAGGATTACTGGGTGGAGTTCCGGGCAGCCAGGTGGGCAGTTGTGGCCCTGAGAGACGGTGTCTGATGTGGGTTGGGATGGCTGGTGGTGTGAGTTGATGTGTGTGGAATTGGGGACAGCATGTGTGACTCCTCAGTGGTTTGCATGTGGCAGAGGGAGATTGGGGGAGCTCTGGTGACACTGATGACTTCCGGGACCAGAACCCATTGCCCAAGAGCCTCTTCAACCTGGCAGAAGTTCATCTGGCCCTATCACAGATGGCCACCACCTCCCCTGTGGCTCCCAGGCTTGTGCAGGTGAGGGCCTGGCCTCAGGGGTGGCCATGTTGTGCAGATGTAGGGGACTGGGTCCCCTGTCCTTCAGCACATTTTAGGGATTCAGATAGGTTGGCCAGATCCCAGCCAGGCACCAGGACACAGGAGGAAGGTGGTGTAGAGGCTCCAGGCTGTTCACTGCAGTGCTTGGGAGACTGAGGCAGGAGGATAGACATGAGCTCAAGGGCAGCCAGGGGTATAGAGTGAGATCCTGCTTTAAAAATCCAGTGAAACAAAAGACAAGCCATAGGCTGGCCATTTGGGGCTTTCCTCCCTGGAGTGCCAGCCTCCCTGCAAAGAGCGTTCTGGAAGCCTTGCCCAAGCAGGGGTGGGAGGGCAGATGCCTGTCCCTGGAAAACTCCTACCGTGCTCCAGGGCCTTAGGAGGAATATGCTGCCGTGTCCCTCCCAGTGTTCCACCTCTCATGCTGTGCTGGGGGAACCTGCCATGCGCAGTGACATGCAGCTTGAGTCCCTGAACTCTAGAGGCTGAGGCAAGAGGATCCATAGTTCCAGGCTAGGTTGGGCTATGGAACAAAAAACAAAGGGCAGCTAACTTTTAGTGTTAGGTAAACTGAGGCTCAGGGCTAAGTGGGTCCTCTCCCACTTAGGCTAGGACAGCCTAATCCTGTGGTCAGCTGGCCCCATCTAGTCTGTTGCTGGGCCTCCTGGGCTTGGGCTGTCACCAAGCAGCCCAGCAGCTCATGAACTATGGATGAGGACACCAGCTCCTGTGACAGCCCAGCCTTGATGTGCCAAGGATTTTGCACACCCCTCTGTGCTGTGAGGCCCCAGCCTTGATGTGCCAAGGATTTTGCACACCCCTCTGTGCTGTGAGGCCCCAGCCTTGATGTGCCAAGGATTTTGCACACCCCTCCGTGCTATGAGGCCCCAGCCTTGATGTGCCAAGGATTTTGCACACCCCTCCGTGTTGTGAGGCCCCAGCCTTGATGTGCCAAGGATTTTGCACACCCCTCCATGTTGTGAGGCCCCAGCCTTGATGTGCCAAGGATTTTGCACACCCCTCCGTGCTGTGAGGCCCCAGCCTTGATGTGCCAAGGATTTTGCACACCCCTCCGTG